>VDFB02000008.1:105797948-105853773 GCA_007258455.2 Sequoia sempervirens | reverse complement strand
CTTCATTTCTATTGTCCTTGTGTGTGTTTTTATTATTATCTTTGTTATAAATCATTGTTCTGGAAGTATAGTTGTTCCTATGCAATTTTAAAGCACTTTACATTGCTGAAATTCCAAATAGTCACCTACAACTAGCATTGCGAGTACTCGCAACAACAATATGCTTTTTTCTACAACTTAGTTTATTCCTCTATAGTCATTTTTATGCTTCAAAAACTTTTTTTTTACCTAAAAAATCATGTTTAAACCTATGTAAAGGTTTTGTGAAGTTGCTTACAACAACACAACCTTCCTTTTCCACCTATTTTCTCATTTTAAAGTGGGCTTTTAGGCACCTACAAGGGGGTGGGTACCATCAACTCACTATCTATTGTACATGGAGTAAAATTGAAAGGAATAGGGGATGCAAATGTATGTATTTTATAGGTATCAAGTAACATAACCCTTCCTCATCCATACAAAATAGATGGAGTTGTCCATATGAAAGATAAACTAGGGACCTTCACACGGTGGCCACTAAAATATTTGAAAAAAAAAATCATAGAGTTAGCCTTAAGTGTAGAAGAGAAAAAGAAGGGTTAGCAACAATAGAGTGTGGAGAGTGAAGTTGCAGATAGAGAATCTACTAAGCCTGAATAAGTTGAACACAAAAAAAACCAAAAAATCTAATTTGGGTGTACATTCTGTCAGTAGAACAGAGAATTTTTTATCTTACTACACCTATAATGTAAAACCCCTTGATTATGTTTTTTATCTTTTTGTTTGGGTTCTACTCATTCAAATTGGTGCATTATAGAAGAGGGCATATGTTGTTGTGAAAGCAGTAGGTGCAGAGAATAATGGTGCAGAAAAATAAGTAAATATAGAGCAAATAAAGAGTGTAGAGAAGAGGAAAAGTTGCAGAGAGTGCAACATACATTTATGTGCAGTTGCAAATAAGTTGCAACATAGAATTTTCATCAAAATTTTAATATCTTACATAACCAAAAAAAGGCATTGTATCTCAATTTTATCAGTCACAACATAGAGAAACACACTTTGTAACAATATATTTTTCAAGGCAAAGACACATTTTTGTCTTGTATCTACTATAAGAACATGTTTTCTCAATAAAATTTTAGTATTTTTCCTTCTTAATAGCCATTTCATTATGTTCAAATGAATGATTGATTATTTCTTTCTATATTTAAACCTCAATTAAAGCATTGTCTCATTTCTAGCACTTATACCTATAGAAATCAGTGAACAAAAATAATTAAATAAACTACCAATTGACTAAATATACTACCAACTGACAAAAATTAGTGCTAATAAATATGACTAAATATAATGATTATGCAACCAATAAACAATGTATCAATATACCTAGCAGTTGATAGAAATCAGTGAGCAAAAATAATTAAATAAACTACCAAATTGATCAAAATGATAATTAAAATTAATGACTAAATACACTACCAATGGATGGAAATCAATGAATAAAATTACTAAATAAGTGAAAAATTAACATCAATCAATGACTAAATTAACAATAAAATCTACCAGTGAATAAAAATTTGACTGAATAAGTGACCAGTTTAAAAAATTCAATGACTAAATTAACGACTACATTACACACTTCCAAATCAATCAAATTAACGACTACATCAATGACCAAATCGATCAATCAAGTGACTAAATTAATGAGAAAGTCGATCACTCAAATAACTAAACCAACGACCAAATCGATCAATCATAGCTCTCAAAAACGCAGGTTTGAACCATGAAAGGTTGCGAATCTTTCACAACGTTTATGGGTAACAGAACAAGGTTTGAAACAATCAAACCTTCTACTCTTTAGGTGCTGCAAGACCAAGGCAGGTATACCTCTCTGAATAATGCAGACTTTAACTTGCAATCAATCCACTTACAACACTTGTTCACAATGGCATATGGGAGTGAACGGATGAAATTCAATTTGAAAACAGTAACAATATTCTGCTCTAAGTCCTAAATACTCAATTAAAAGTAACAGAATGAGTTTATAATGATGAGGTGCAAAGACTAGTGCCTTGTTGGGTATGCGGAGTCAAATGAGACCAAGATAAGCAACACTTTCTGGAGAAGACAAATTATCTGGCATATGCTTTGTTTACAACTTGTATAAACATGCAACCATGTAACTACTAAGTTCTACTTCAATAATCCAGAATGAGTTTCTCTGATTACTGTGATCAATAAGAGGATTTAATCTTTGCTTGAAAGAACCAATTGATTGATCATACAAATACAACAAATGTGTATCGATAAATCAAACATAAAATTGCTATGTTAATTTAAACAACCAGAAAAATCATTCATGGAGACAACTTAGCAGTATTCTTCATTTCAATTCAACAGACAATTGACACTAGAGAAAATGCAGCAACATCAACTGAATCTCATAAATACCTCCATTGTGAAAATCATGCAACAATAGCCTCTGGTTTGATAATTTTATTCTATTGTATCTATTTTGCAGTAAATCAAAAATCTCATGTTCGGTCCTTATTAACAACTACAACATGCTTATTTATACACCAGCATGAGAAAAATATCAAAATAAAATATTATGTCGGCCTCCACAAGATTCAGGCTCCAATCGAGCTGGCAGGCAATGATCTTCAAGTGTATTCATGTCGGCCTCAGCATTCTAAAATTCTATTTTCACCAGTGAGCAGTCGGCGAGACATCCATATCGTCCTACCAAACGTAATTCACTCGCTTATCATTCTGCTTGCATCCCTATTTTAATCGCATTCGCCATAGCTACCCGCATGTTATACCAAAGTCAAGAAGCACCCTTATGTCTCCACTGTGTTTCGCCATAGCCTCGTGATATCGGGGAGACATTATATCGAAAACCTTATGTTACTCCGAGAGCCCCCTAACTCATCGATGAGTCACCATGACACAAGATATCTCACACCGATAGCCATCCTCCACTTATCGCCATAGCACCCAACCTTCGGGGGGGCCTCCCATAGACATCATTTTGCTATTCCAAAAGTCCCACACCATGCCTCTTTTCCGTTCGCCAAGACAAAGCACTTCCTATGCCGAAAATCATTCCCCACACACTATCGCTAAGACAAATCAGCATCGGGGAGAGGTTATAAAGAATGCCGACACTATACCGAAAATCCCTTGCACACCACACTGTTGCTGTAACATGATAAAATCAGGGAGACCTCACGGAGACAACACCAAGTCACACCGAAGCATCTTGTAGTCATCCCTATTCACCAAGACCAAGCCAAACCTTCACCGAAAGAAAATTAAAAGATACCATCGACAAGACACAATAGATTCGGTATGATATATATCGATGCCTCAAGCCTTTGCCAATAGAACCCATACCCGATCGTTGAAACAAAACCAAGGTCTCGCCGATACCAACCTGTAAATAAAATCCAGTCGCTATGACAAATAATAAGTCTTTCCGATAGGCAACTCAGACTTATGCAAGCAGAAAACGCACAATGGGTCAGGGAAACAATGGTGTACTCATGCCGATATGAACCAGAATGTGGAAAACACATAGATGATTTAGGGGTCAGAAATAAGCCAAAATATGAGCAAAAAAATTATGAAATGAAGGAAACATGCACAAGGAAATACTCATATGGAGACTTAGGGGACATGAAAATATGCAAAAATCATTTGATTTTAACCGTTCCAACAGTGGCTCTGTCTGGGGATGAATGATAGTCAGATCATTGCAAGGATCCAAATCTTTGGGAGAGCAGGCCAGACAGAGAAAGAACCAATGAGCAGCAATGGAATGAATGGTAATGGAAATGAATGCAAAGTGAATGCAAAGTGAAGGTGAATGGAAAATGGGAATGAAATGGAAGTGGATGAAAACCTAAAACTACTGTGTATGGAAAATAATTTTAAAGAGGATACACAAGAGTTGTCCATGCACTAGCAACCCTCAACCCTCTATGTAGCTCAAGAGAAAAAAAGTTTCAAGAATTGCCCATGAACAGGCAATTCCTGATCTTCACCAGCCATGTTCTGTAGATAATATGAGTCCTCACCCTTTTTTCCAACGACAACAAAAGGTCCTAGCCAAAGAGCTTCAAATTTACCATGCTTGCCTTTCTCCTGACACCTTGCATTCCACATCAACACCAAATCATTTTCTTCAAATTTTCTATTCTTTGCCTTCTTATCAAATAGATATTTCATCTGTGCTTGTAACTTCATGTTTGATTTTGGGCCTCCGTCCTTACTTCATCAAGTTCAGCAAGTTGCTCCATTCTATCTTCCATGGGTTCAAGAACTTCCAAATCTTCTTGCAAGACAAACTTGTAGACTAGTAACAAATTCTGCAGGGGCATCCTAGCCTGTGCTCCATACACTAATTCAAATGGGGATTTTCCAATTTCCTTCTTCACAGTGATCCTATCAGCCCACACAACCAGTTTTAACTTTGAATCCCAAGCCTTCTTGTTCTATCCCAACATTCTCTTTATAATTTTCAAGAGACTCTTATTGCTGGACTCTGCTTGACCATTGGCTTGTGGATGATAAGGGGTTGTATAAGAAATAGTAATGCTATACTTATCACAAAATTTTTTGAATTCATCTGACCTGAAGCACATCCCATTGTCTGTGATTATCCTCAATGGTGTACAAAATCTAGTGACAATGTTATCCATCAAGAAATTTGTTACAACTTTACTTGTAGCCTGCTTGGTTGGGATGGCCTCCACCCATTTTGTAAAATAATCAGTAGCAACTAGTATCCATCTATGTCCTCCACTTGACTTCTCCTGTATCTCTCCAATGAAATCAATTCCCCATTGATGAAAAGGGGCATCAGCCTGCAAAGGTCGGAGTGGCAAATCACCCTCATACTTCAATCTTCCAGAAAACTTTTGGCAAGCTTCACATTTTCTCACATGTGTGAAAGAATCATTAAAAACCCTTGGCCAAAAATATCCAGCCCTGAGAATTTTGTGTGTAGTTTTCTTTGCTGAATAATGACCTCCACAAACTCCTTCATGCATTTCCTTCAAAACATGCTTAGCTTGTGACTCATCCAAACATAACAACAATATGCCATCCCTGTTTTTCCAAAATAGATCTCCATCCATGAAAACATATTTGGATGCTTGCAACTTCAAAGTTCTCCTTTGGCTATCACTTAATCCATCTAGACATTTCATATATTTAAGATAATGTATAACATGAGTATACCATAGAGTATGTTCAATGCTTGCAACTGCAGCCCCTTCTTCAACATTGCAGATCTGATTTACCTCAATATTAGTTTCTGCCATCAGCTTAGCCAAGCCTTGGCCTCTTACCAACTTAGTAATCTGTATCTCCATGTCAAATTCTTGAATCTTGTTGATCCATCTGCATCTTTTCCCTATAACTTCAGATTGTGTTAAAATGTCTTTGACAGTAGCATGAGGGACAAAAACAACTATTTTTGCTCCCACCAGATATGGCCTGAATGCTTTTACAGCCTTTACCAATGCAAATGCTTGTTTCTCCATTATGTCATATTTTAATTTAGACCCTTGTAATGATTTACTAAAGAAAGATACAGGCTGTTCATAACCATCATTATTCTTTTGTAACATGACAGCAGCAATAGTATGCATTGAGGCAAATGAAAAAATCTGAAAAGGCTTTGTAAAATCTGGAGATTTAAGAACAGGAGCCTCTTTGATAGCCCTTTTGATAGACATAACAGCATCCAAAGCTTCAGCAGTCCAATCCATTTTCTATCCTTTTTTTAACATTTTTGATATGGGCTTGATGATCTCAGCAAAATATGAAACAAATCTTCTAACAAAACTAATTTGTCCAATGAATGATTGTATAGCCTTGACAGTTTTGGGAATAGAACCTCTATCAATACATCAACTCTCTCGTGGTCTATTCTAATTCTCCTTTGAAACAATATGTCCCCAAGAGTTAACCTTCTATGACTCAAAGAAATGACACTTTTTGTATTTAAACTAATAATTTGCCTGCTTTTGATAAAATTTTCCGGCGGTGTTGCATTACGATCTTCAAATTTCTTCAAGTAAGAAGTGCCAGCCATCTCATTTATTGTGCTCCTATAGATACCTAATCAAATCAACAAATGCAACATCCTTGCTCTTGGAAAGTCACTCCAGCATTAGTGAGACCAAATGGCATTCTTAGCGTATTCGTATGTTCCCCAAGGAGTAGTGAATGCTGTCTTGTATTGCTCAAATTCCTTGACTTTGATCTGATTATATCCAAAAAACCCATCCATATAGATAACAGCTCACAGCCTGTCACCTTATGCAATATTGCTTCCATGTTGGGGAGAGGATAATTATCCTTGAGAGATGCAATGTTCAGATTTCTAAAGTCCACACATAATCTGATATCACCATTCTTCTTTCTTACAGGAACCAAATTAGAAACCCACGTTGAATGTCTGATTGGTTTTATAATTCCTCCATCTCCGAGCTTTGTCAATTCCTCCTGCATCTTAGGCTCCAGTGTTGGATTTATAGGTCTTTGCTTCTGCCTAAAAGGCTTGGCGTATGGTTTCAGTGGTATTTCATGCTGAAATAAATCTTCCCTATATGCTTTCAGATCTTCATATGACCAAGCAATAACATGTTTGTACTTTCTCAACAACTCTATCAGCATTCTTCTAATTGCAGGGCTGATCTTCTTTCCAATGTATACCTTTCTTGGTGCTATGTCTGTCCCCAAGTTAATCTCTTCAACATCTTCCTTTCTGACTGGTGTTTGCTTCATTAGAGATCTATCATTTCCATCATACACCCTTTCCAATGCCACTAGACCCTTGGTCAATTTATTTGTTTTGAGCTGTAAGATCTCCTTGCCAAGCATAGTTTGTTTGCCATCTACTTCCTCAACAAAAGCATTGAAATCAATTTCCTGAGCTTCATATTGATTAATAAAATTAAGGAATTTTAAAAGATCAATATCATCATTGAAGACCTGCCAACTATAAACATTATCAGAAACAACAGGCCTTGTCTTGAACTCAATCTGTGATACCCTAGCCAATGTAATATCATCTCTTTTGAGTGCCACATTTGCTAAGAAATCAGCCATTATATTTTTTGACCTGTCAATCCACTCAATTGAGAAGGCATCAAACAATTCAATTATGTCCCAGGCAGCATTCATGTATTGCTTTAATCTTTTGTGCTTTGTTGCATACTTGGATTTAATTTGTGAAACAACCAACTCAGAATCACCAAAGACAGTTAGCAACTTAATCTTGTGTTTCACAACTATGTTCAAACCTGTCAGTAAAGCTTCATATTTTGCCACATTGTTTATACATTCGAATGCCAACAAGAAAGAAAATTTAAAAGTAGTACCTTCAGGGGAAACAAAAACAATCCCAGCACCATTTCCTTCTTGACTGCATGCTCCATAAAATACATCTTCCAGACTTCATTACAGTTTTGAGCCACATGTTTTTCAATTGGATCACTATTAGTCAATGCTGGCTGAGCTGGTTCAACTTTAAAACTTCCAAGATCAACATCACAGAAACAATTAATCTGATCTTGAGGTACACAGTCAACAAGCTGATGCATTCTTGGTTCTCTATACAATTTGACATCCTGTCCATCCACTGGAATAGTAGCATAAGATAAATCAAATTGAACATTTCCACCAACAACAACCGTCCATTGTCTTGACAGAAGCATCCCAAATTGAGGAGTATCAATGACTATTATGTCTATATTATAAGCCACTTGTGGATAAGTAGCCAGTTTGACTTCAACCCCTCTCATAATGCCTACCACAGGTACAAGTCTATTATCCATTGCATAACACTTCCCTTCACATGTATCAACCCACATGCCAAGCTATTTCATTACTCCTACTGGCATAATGTTTATAGCAGCACCAGAATCTATCATACAATTTCTTAGTAACTTATTATTTATTGGCAATGTGGTAAAGAAGGGATCCACTTGTGGGGAGGTTGTTAAAACATCACCTAGACAGACCTCTGAATTATTTATCTTTTCCTGCCTATTGACTTCTTCAGAATTCATATGCTTTTCATTCCCATTTGTAATCAATTGAACAACACTATCTCTGTACTCCTTAATTTTCATCAATTCAAGTAGTGGAACAGACATTTTTACCTAGGATAATGCCTGGGTGAAATCAAAAGAGGAGCCTTCCATATTGACAGTTTTCCTCGGTTTTAGCGCTTCTCCTTTGCTTTCCTCTTTTTCTTTTTTACTAGGCTGATTAGACTTTTGCATTTCCTTGTGTAATTCTACAACTTTCTGCTCTTGGTCAGACTTCTTTTCAAATTTATCATTCTGCTTGTTCTCTAGCTTTTTTACAGTTTCTTGTGTTGTCTTTTGATCTCTTACAAAGATTCTCCCAGGAACTCCATCTAGCTCATTCATTTTTTTGTTTCTCAACCAATATTTACTCCTTGCATCCTCAACTGCTGTGACAATTATTTTCTCCATTTCATCTTTAGTGAGTCTCCTTACATTGCATTGAACAATCATTCCAGCAAGATGTGGCTCTGTGTAGTCTTCATCAAAGTCACAAAAGATTTGCTGTTTAGCCATATGGACATTGTAATTCTGATTGGAAACGTCATACTCATAGCCCTCATCCTCTAAAGATGAATATCCTTCCTCAGCATGGTAAAAGGTATCTGAAGTCAAATAGATCTTGTGATCTTCTCCATTATCCTCCATTAGCATTCCCTCTTCTTGCATCTTCTGAGCTACAACACAATAGTCTGGAGAATGTGGCCGATTACAAACTTCACAAAAGTAATTATTACTCACCATGTAAGTCCCTTTCTTGCTCAATGGATCTGGAGTTTCTTTATTTCTAGGCCTAGCTGCCATAGGTTTCCCATCTTTCCAGTCTGTATTGTAAGGCATATCATGCAGCCTCGGTGTTTCATTTCTGTTTTCATTTCTGTATGTATTCTCTTGTCTGTACTAATAATTATTTTGCTGAGGAGGCCTCGGGTTGTCTCTTTTATTAGTTACACCAGCAGCCTTCCTATTATTTTCAATTGTCAATGCAACTTTCTGTGCTTCAGCCAAGTCTCTTGGAAATCTATTTCTCACTTTGTACCCTATTTTGGGATCAAATGCACTTAAATAAATACTCAATGCAGCAGAGTCTGACAACCTTGATCCATGAGGGACTTTAGTATGCAACTTGTTGAATTTGCGGTTGAAATCATAAATTGAATCATTCTATTTTTTTTGAATCCTTACCAATTCATGAAGAGCTGCATCTGGAGCATTTTGATTCCCATATTGTTCTAAGAATTTCTCTTGAAATGCTTGGAGAGAATTAATTAAATATGCTGGCAAGCTGTTAAACCAATCCCTAGCATCTTCAATAAGTGACATCATAAACAGCCTCATGTGCAAATCTTCATATGGCATACCTATCTTGAATAGACACATTGAAATTCCTTAGATGTTCTTCAGTAGTGATTGCATTGCTCCCTACAAACTTGGGAATCATACCTCTCTAGCTACCATCCATAGGGTAAGGGCATGGATTGAAACCTGCCAAATCAAACTGCCTGATCATCACTGCGTATTGGTGAGGGGGAGGGATAGGTGGATACTGATACTGATGTATAGGATTATTGAATTATGCATTATGCTAAGGGATGTGATGCTGAATAGGAGGTGGATGCACATTCGCATGCTATTTGGGAATATGAGGTGGCTAATTTGGCTGCCTGTAGTGATTCCCTATCTGATGGTGAGGAGAATTTTGCTGATCAGAGGGCCCTGTGCCATGATCACCATGCTTGTGAGGTGGGACATAGTTTGAGCCACCGGCTGTCTGATCAACAAATTGAGCTTTCTATAATTTAGCTTCTAGCTCCCTTATTCTCTTCTCTTTTTGTTCCAACAGTGCTTTTGCTTCATCAGAAATCGAGAACTCATGGTTCTGAATTATGATTCGTTCAGCCTCTTATTCAGCTTCAAACTCATCCTGTTTCTAAGAATTGTGAGAAGAAAAAGGATTTCTTTGATCTTCGGGAGTATAAAGTTCTGCACTTGAATCATCTCTCCATGTATCATAGCAATTATATGTTTCACCATGTGCTCCTGGTGCTTTACCTTTGTTTGTTATGCACATGTCCTCATTTATTCATTTTCCCTTATCAGCTCTGTCATCTTTATGTGTCCACATACTGCCACCAGCAGGGGCTCCAGTATGACCTCCCTTGTACTGAAATCTTCTTCCATTCATGATGAATAGCTGCAAGATTTTCTGTCAGAGTCGCCACTCACTTTTATCAAAAAGTGAGAAAAATATCTAATATTTCTAGTTCCCAGCGAAGTCTGTGCAATAATTCTAACTCTATAAGTAAGGCTTTGATTCTGATTGTTCCCCAGTAGAGTCACCAATTTTTTAGCTCTCAAAAATGCAGGTTTTAACCACAAAAGGTTGCCAAGCTTTCATGACGTTTCAAGGTAACAGAACAAGGTTTGAAATGATCAAACCTTCTACTCTTTAGGTGCTGCAAGACCAAGGTGGGTGTACCTCTTTGAATAATGTAGACTTGACTCGCAATCATTCCACTTACAACATTTGTTCACAATGGCACATGAGAGTGAACAGATGAGATTCAATTTGAAAATAGTGACAATATTCTGCTCTAAGTCCTAAATACTCAATTAAAAGTAACAGAATGAGTTATAATGATGAGGTGCAGAGACTAGTGCCTTGTTGGGTATGTGGAGTCAAATGAGATCAAGATAAGAAACACTTTCTGGAGAAGACACAAATTATTTGGCATATGCTTTGTTTACAACTTGTATAAACATGCAACCATGTAACTACTAAGTTCTACTTCAATAATCCAAAATGAGTTTATTTGATTACTGTGATCAATAAGAGGATTTAATCTTTGCTTGAAAGAACCAATTGATTGATCACACAAATACAGAAAATGTGTATCGATAAATCAAACATAAACTTGCTATGTTAATTTAAACAACTAGAAAAATCATTCATGGAGACAACTTAGCAGTATTCTCCATTTCAATTCAATAGAAAATTGACACCAGAGAAAATGTAGCAACATCAACTGAATCTCATAAATACCTCCATTGTGAAAATCATGCAACAATAGCCTTTGGTTGATAATTTTATTCTACTATATCTATTTTGCAGTCAATCAAAAATCTCATGTCTTGGTCCCTATTAACAACTACAACATGCTTATTTATACACTAGCATGAGAAAAATATCAAAATAAAATACTATGTCGGCCCTCCACAAGATTCGGGCTCCAATCAAGCTGGCAAGCAACGGTCTTCAAGTGTATTCATGCCGGCCTCAGCATTCTGAAATTCTATTTTCACCAGCAAGCAGTCGGCGAGATATCCATATTGTCCTACTGAAGGCAATTCACTCACTTATCGTTCCGCTTGCATCCCTATTTTAATCACATTCACCATAGCTACCCGCATGTTATACCGAAGTCAAGAAGCACCCTTATGTCTCCACTATGTTTCACCATAGCCTCGTGACATCGGGGAGACATCATATCGAAAACCTTATGTTACTCTGAGAGCCCCCTTTTTTCCTTTTGCTATGTTGCTGAGACAAAGCACTTCCTATGCTGAAAATCATTCCCCACAAGCTATCACCAAGACAAATTAGTATCGGGGAGAGGTTATAAAGAATGCTGACACTATACTGAAAATCCTTTGCACACCACACTGTCGCTGTAACTTGATAAAATTGGGGAGACCTCATGGAGACAACACCAAGTCATACCGAAGCACCTTGTAGTCATCCTTGTTCGCCAAGACCAAGCCAAACCTTCACCGAAAGAAAATTAAAAGATACCATCGACAAGACACAATAGATTCGGTATGATATATATCGATGCCTCAAGCCTTTGCCTAGAGAACCCATAATCGATCACCAAAACAAAACCAAGGTCTCGCCGACAACCACCTGTAAATAAAATCCAGTCGCTATGACAAATAATAAGTCTTGCTGATAGGCAACTCAGACTTATGCAAGCAAAAAATGCACAATGGGTCGGGGAGACAATGGTGTTCTCATGCCGATATGAACTAGAATGTGGAAAATGCATAGATAAATGATTTAGGTGTCAGATATAAGCCAAAATATGAGTAAACAAATTATGAAATGAAGGAAACATGCACAAGGAAATACTCATATGGAGACCCAGGGGACATGAAAAATATGCAAAAATCATCTGATTTTAACAGTTCCAACACCTTGTCACTAGTTCTTCAAGGAAATCCACTATTTCTACCTCTGTTACATTTTTAAGCGGAATGAACTTTTTCCATCTTGTGAAGTAATCTATGGCAGTCAGAATCCACTTGTACCTAACACTGGAAGTAGGATTAATCATCCCGATGAAGTCCAGGCCCCATTGTACAAACGGTTCATCCACTACTATAGGCTTGAGAGGCATTGCGGAATTCTTCCTTCTGCCTATAAAAAATTGGCATTCCTTGCAAGATTTCACCAAAGAGTGAGAGTCATTGAAAAGTGTGGGCCAATAGTAACCTGTGCACATGATTTTAATGGCGGTGGTCTTAGCGAAGAAGTGTCTGCCCGCAATGCTGTTGTGGAAAGTGTTGAGGATTTTCTTCGCTTGCTCTGCAGTAACGCATTGTAGGAGGAGACCATTGAAATTTATTTTGAAAAGGACCCCTTCCACTAGTGCATATTCGTAATTCTGCAGCCAATAGTATCTCCTCTTTTAGGAGGAGAGACCTGGTGTATACTTTTCGGTTTGCATAAACCTCACTCTATTTGTTAGCCAGCAACCCTCGAATCCTGGCTCATTTATCATAACAAGCTTCGATTGCTCTTCCTCGACAAGTATCTCTTCATCATGCGCCATGTATTCGCATAGTCCTCTTCCTCAAACAGTTTTAGTGGGTTTGACCTCAATGTCATATTCAAGGATCTTGGTGGTCCAATTAGCTCTTTTTTCTGTGATTTCTCGCTCCATGATATATTCCCGTACACTAGAATGTGTGACATAGATGATCACTTTGTTTTAGGAAATTAGATGGTGGAATTTCTTTAGTCCCTTCACTATTGCAAAGGCTTGCCTTACGACAAAATTATAATTCATCTCATATTCCTTTAGGGTCCTAGAGTAGAATGCCACCAAATGTTCTTCTTTTCCTTCATTATCCTTTTGAGTTAAGATAGTAGCAATACTGGACTTGCTACCGAATGCATACATTATAAAATCCTTAGATAAGTCTAGATTAACTAGTACTAGAGCTACGGAAATGGCATTCTTAACTTTTTTAAAGGCTTCCCAGGCTTCCTTTGTCCACTTGAATGCTTGATCCTTTTTAAGCATTAGGGTGATTGGCTTAATTATTCCTGCAAAGTCAGAAATAAACTTGTTAACAAAATTTACCTTTCCCAAGAAGGACTAAATGCCTTTCTTGTTAACCGGAAGGGGAAGTTCCTTGATGGCTTTCACCCGCTCAAGGTTGATTGAAACTCCTTCTTTGGATAGCACGTGTCCTCACAACTTGCCTTGCAACACTTTGAATACACATTTTTTTGGATTCAGGGAAACCCCAAAATCCTGACATTTATTGAAAACCATTTCTAAGTGATCAAAATGATCATCCTTAGACTTAGAAAACATAGTAAGATCATCCAAATAAATTAGATAATCTTATTGATTAGCTCCCTGAAGCGATGTCCATTGCTCGGTGGAATGTTTCCCCTGCATTTAATAAACCAAAAGGAATTTGAGCATATGCAAATGTTCCCCATTTTGTGGTGAACGTGGTCTTGTGTTGATCCTCCTCTTTAACTCAAATTTGATTATAACTAGAAAAGCCATCGAGCAAAGAAAACATTTTTGATCCTGCCACTATTTGCAAGATTGTTTCCATAGAAGGCAACAGATAGTGATCTTTCAGGGATGCTCTGTTTAGGTCTCGAAAGTCCACACACAAGCGGATATTTCCATTCTTTTTCTAGACTGGGACCAGATTGGATACCCACATGCTATGCTTGATAGAGAAGACAATCTGTGACTTGATTAATTTTGTTAGCTCTTGCGCTATTAGTGCTTCAATTTTGGGGTTTACTGGCCTTTGCTTTTATCAGACTATTTTTGCACCCTCTATCAGCTCGATGGTGTGTTGGATGATATTAGGATTGTATCCCTTCAGGTCATCATAATACCAGGCCACTACCCTTTCATATTTCTCATAGAAATCGATGAGCCCTTCTCTATCATGGTGCAGGACATCTTTCCCGACTTGAAGGATTCTACCATCTGAGACCCGAAGGTCTATGTAGTCGCTTTTATTTGCCACAAACTTCTGTCTATCATTTCTTGCATCATCACAATCAAAAAGGTTTTCGAGAGTAACCAATCCTTTCAAAAGTTTGTTAGATTTGAGTTGCATGATTTGTCCTTCATAAGCCTCTACGATTTTCGGTTGGAGCTGATTGGAAAATTCCCTCAATTGTTGGATGAAGGAAGCAATGTGTTCATCACTTTCAAACACCTACCAACTTTGATCATTATCGGGAACCATTGGTCAGACTATTACTTGTACAAAGTATTTGTTATGTATTAGGTCGGAGATAGGATCAAATTGGAATATGATTTCTGCCATGCAATCCGCATCTTGATTCTAGTCTTGGGAAACAATCTGAACATTGAAAGCTTCAAAACCTTCAACTAGGTCCCAGACATGATGCTGAAAGGATCTCATGTGGACATTCCTTGCCACATAAATTCCCTGGACTTGGTTGACCACTAGTTCAGAATCTTCAAACACCATTAATTGCTTAATGCCCATTCGTTCCACAAGGCTTAAACCTTGAACTAGTCCTTCATATTTTTCTTCATTGTTCAAACAAGCGAACTAGAAGCAGAAAGACCTTAGTATTTTTTCATTTTATGGGGATATCAAACATATCCCCACTCCGGTGCCTACTTTGCATCTTGCTCTGTCAAAGTACAACATCCACAACTTAGGTGCTTGGCCACCTTCAAAATCTTTGGCAACCTTCAGGAGCACTTGGTCTTCATCATAGATTACATAGGTGCCCAATCCTGTAGCATGGAAATTTCCAAAAGGATTGTTGTCCATGTGTTCACTTAACAGAGCATCTTCATGATCATTCTGATCTCCAGTCACCTTTTCCTCCTCTAGTAATTCAACGCAATACATTTCTTGCTTGGTGATAGAGGTATGCATGGATTCAAAATTGATCATGGCTTCATTCGCTACATGCACAGAATGTAATGCTTTCGATTCTATCTTCATTTTTGCATCGTGCTTGGTTCTAAGAATCAGATGTGACCAATCCAGGGATATGTATCCACCCACATTTGAAGTAAATTCTCGGGATAGACAGGGGCCGAACATGGGAGGAACATCTATGATCACAGTGTCTTGCGACACAGTGATACTAGGGCAAGAAAATAGAGTTAAAGGAAGTGCTTTGATCATACCTATAGTTTCAACTTTGTTTCCATCAAGCTGTACTACTCCCCTTTTCATGGGTTCATAGCTGAGTCCTAAAGCTTCAACTATTTGTTTAGGAATAACTGTTGTGCTGGTGCCATAATCAATCATAGCATTGTGCAATAAATTCTTCCTTATAATGAGAGTTAAGAAGAAGGGTTGAGGCTTTAACTTATCTCTGACTTCGGCAGGGGATTCTTTTGTGTTGTTCATAAGGACTTTGGTGGGGGATAGTTGATCAACAACCTTTGCATTGGATAACTACTCCGTTGGCGTTGCGCTGATCTCTGCTTGAAGTGCCTTTTGTAATAGTGTCTTTTGCTATGGGATAGCCAAAATTTCCCATAGAGACACATTAGGGGATGCTTTCTTTAATTATTCCACCACATTGAAAGGTGGCAAACTTGGAGGTTTCTGCTCCTTTTCTCTTGTTATGATAATTTCCTTCCGCGGCTGATATTGCAGCGACACAGTGGAAGTGCCAAGTATCTGATCAGAAGCACCTTTAAGTTGCGAAGCAACTGGTTTACTAGTAAATCTCCTCTTTGAGCGAGTGTTATAGTCAGATTGCACTTGTGGTGTTTTTAATACAGACGTATCATTAGCAAACACCGCTTCTTCTTCCATCCATGAGAAGACCGCGTGATCAAGAGTGATGTTAGATTCTTTTTCTAGAGACATCCCTTGCATTTGCGTGGTAAAGACCACATTCTCCATTTATGGCAAGGAATATACATATAATCCATGGTCTGACGTCGCGCCTTGGCTGCGCTGTTCTGCCACCTTTTGTTGTAAGTTTCCATGTAGATAGTTCTGGGGCATATGCGCACCACTACAAGGGAAGCACCACTGATTGATATCATCAATGAGGTTATTCTGTCCCGTGGTCAATTCCCTACTCGAGCTTGGTGAAGCGCTCATCAGCAGAGTAGGCACTGGCACCATTTGGTTGGCTATCAGAGTTGGTGGATTAGTGCGGGAACCACCTTGGTACTGATTCTGCTGATATGAGGACCATCCGCCTTGATAGGTCTGATAGGAAGGGTTTGGAGGTGTTCATTAGTTCCGCTTGAGGGTGGTTATATCATTTTCCATAGTCCTCAACATTTCTTTAAGATCGCTCATTTCATCCTTGGAAGAACCGGATGTAGAGACAACATTTTGTGGTGTTGCCACATATGTGTACATTGACTGGGGAGTTGCAGGCATGCTAGTCGACGTGACTTCTTGTGCGGGCATCGATATTTCAGGAAATATCAACATGATAGGCTGAGGAGGAAACTTTCCGCAATCTATCAAATGATTCTTGGCTTTGACGGCAACACTGTAAGCATCTAGTAGAGTAGCTCCCCCCAAAGATTTGATCATGGAAATGTTAGGGTGAATAGACTTCAGATAAAATATGAACGCCAACTCAAGAGTCAGGCAAATAGTAACATGGATCCTCTGCCAGTTCGTGTGGAACCAGGCATTGTAGTCTGTCATAGCCTCTTGGGGAGCTCATTTTATGACAGATAATTGATAATACAACAAAGAGCGATCTCCGTCATTTGAAAATCTATCATAAAATAGATCACCAAGCTCGTCCTAGGTGCAGATAGTGCTAGGTTTTAGTGTTTGGTACCAATCCAACACCTTGCCTTTGAAAGATGTAGCGAGGAGCCTTAGAGTTATGTTTTGCACAGTGATCCCGTGCACTAGACACACTTCTGCGACATCTTGCAGATGTTTTGCAGGTGTTCTTGAGCCATCTCTAGTAAACTTGGGTATAGCAACTTTCATAGTTGAGACCGAGATAGCACCCCAGATAGTGGGTGCTAATGGAACTGCTAGGGGACTTTCAGTGTCCCATGCCATGTAATTTCTATTGGTAGTTGGAAACATGGTTAAAGTAATGTGCAGAGGGATCGAAACGGTTACCAACTGACTTGCGGCCTGCACTATTCCTAATGGTGGTACAAGTAAACTGGGGTCTCTTATGGTTTGGGATCTAGTTACAGGCCGATGGCTCATACACCCTTCTAAAGTGAAAATTCATTTAAGCTCAGTCCCATTGGGTGTGCCAGAAAAAGAACAAACTGTTGATGCCAAAATTTGACAAGGTAACGGTGTCTTATGAGAAACTCAATTTATGGAGGACCTTTTGCGCTAAACTGAGTGACCTCTGGGTTTTTAGAGAAATCGACTTCTTCTATAATGGGGCTTTGGAAAGGGAAAATGAAACATATATAATAAAATAAATTCTAACCTAAGGTGATGCACCAAGACTTAATAATATGCATGATAAATCATAGATCTAAGGGCCCGATTGGTATTTGTAGTGTTCCAGAAAGGTAGAAACTGAAGATTAAAGTATAGATAATCCATTCATTGACATAAAATAACATTGCATACATTCCTACTGCCAGGAAGATTCATTAGACATGATCTCGATTAGTAAACTTGCATTCAATATATATAGAAGTTCTCAAATGAAATATCCAAACAATAGCAACACAATTTAAAATTTAATCAAATTGCATAAAAGAATAGAAAGGCCAAACAATTGGCATAGTCTGTAAGTATTTTGCAATAAAATAAAATAGTAATAAAGGCCTGGTTTCTTTTCCTAAAATCAGTGTTCCTTCAAAATTCGGCTCCTTCACTCCAAACAGAGAGAAGTATATATAGAAGAAAACTCCCACCGCCTCGTAGAGCAATAACATAAAAGATTTCGCGATCTCTGGCAATGATGCAGAAATGAGTATATTCCCCAAGCCATTGCAAAAAAAAAGATTTGAAACCAAGCATCCGGTCATTCCAAGCCCAGGTGAATCCCCTAAAAATGATGGCAGTGGTCTCGACAAGGTTAAACAGACAAGTGTCATCATCCTGTAAAGGAATTATGACATGTGGTGGCAAGTCACAACATTTGGTTTGGTTGATTCATCGCCCGAATGCGAAACCCGCCAAAGAGACACAAGGCAGTATAGCACTACCTGTGTGAACCTTTATCTTTCACCATTGAAGACTTGCGCCAAGGTGACATGTGTCGCATGGACAGAGCTCTATCCAAAATTGGAGGAAAGCAATCATTGGTTGTGCACAAAAGAGATGCGTGGCAACATTTCGCTGCCCTCAGTCGTTACTTCATTCTTTCGCTAAAAGATTGTGTAGAGTAGACACGTAGCAAAAGTCATTTCAAATGCCGATCATGGCGTCTGCCAAATTTCCTTGGGAAATGAGAGCTACATGGCACTTGAGCGGGGCCCGATGAGGAAGCAAAAAGGAACGATCAAAATGGCTCGCAACTATGACACGTGGAATCATATTGGGGATTCCCGAGATGTGAAGGAAAGGAAACCTTCGGGGTGCACAGAGCAGACATGTGGAAGGGGGAGCAGACTTTGAAAAAAAGGCCGATTGGATTACTTGAGATGTGCAGGCCGCTACTTAGAGCAAAATAAACCCTAAGGGAGCTTGTTGAATATTTATTCACACTTTTCTTAGAGAGAAGACTCAAGTTCTGGATAGGTTTAAAGTGTTCAAAGCAAGAGTAGAAAATGAAGTGAATTTAAAAATCAAATGTTTGAGATCTGACGGAGGTGGAGAATTCACTTCCAGCGAGTTTAATACATTTTGTGAACAACATGGCATAAAGAGATAGTTTTCTACTCTGAGAACCCCTCAACAGAATGGGGTAGTTGAGAGGAAAAACTGGACAGTACAGGAAGCTGCAAGAACCATGATGAAAGAATCAAATGTACCAGATGTGTACTGGAGAGATGCAATACACACTATTGTTTATGTTCTTAATAGAATTCAGATTAGAGGCAACAATACAAAGATTCCTTTTGAGTTATGGACTAGTAAGACTCCTACTGTTAAGTACTTCAAGATATTTGGAAGTAGATGTTACATTAAAAGAGATGATGAAAATATTGGAAATTTTGATGCTAGATGTGATGAAGGAATTTTTCTTGGGTAATCTACTACTAGAAAAGCATATAGATGCTTCAATAAAAGATTGAGGAAGATTGTTGAAAGTGCTAATGTGAAAGTTGATGAAGACATGCACAGACCTATTGAGATAAGTGAAGTTGAACCTGATGATCCTATCTATGGATAAGTACTTGAAGAGACTAAGGAGAAGGAAGAAGAAGAAAATGAACCATAACCTACTGTTAAGACTTCTAAGTATGTGCAGAAGAATCATCTAGAGGAATATATAATTGGAGATAAGAGTGAAGGTGTGAAGAAAAGAAGTAAAGTAGCTGCTGAGGTAAATATGTGTTTACTCTCTAAAATTGAACCTAAGTCTACAAGTGAAGCATATGAAGACGAGAGTTGCATGAAAGCTATGAAAGAAGAGTTGCAACAAATAGAAAAGAATTAGACATGAGAATTGGTCCCTAGACCTATGAATAAGAATGTAATTGGTTCAAAATGGGTGTTCCAGAATAAGCTAAATGAAAATGGGGCTAGACCCACAAAAGTGGTTTACAATTTGAGTGAGGAAGGAAAAGTTGCAAAAAATGACCCCATGCAAAAAATTTTGGTTTTTGGGGTCTGAATGAACGCTTTGGTTCGAGCGAACCAAAAAAGGGTTCAAATGAACCCTGGTTCGAGTGAACCAATTAAATGCAAGGTCCCACCATTCCCATCAAAAAACACAAAGAATTTTTTTTTGAAAGGGGGTTCAAATAAACTAGGGTTCGAATGAACCCCCCTGGTTCAAACAAAAACCCCATTTTCCCACCTTCTCACCCTCTGGCACCAAAAAAGTACAAAATTTTGCGCTTCAAAGCTTGGGTTGAGGATGAAAATGGAGGAGACTTCACAGGCCCAACTGAATGATGGTAGTCCTCAAAACGAGCTATCGAACGAATATAATTTTAATATGTTTTGGTTTTATTATGTATTTGTTTTTTAGTTTTATTAAACATAGGTTTTTCACCAAAAGTCAAGCTCTTAGTTTTGCACATGTGGAAAAATAGCAGATTATCAAAAAAAATTTAAAAAATATGAGTGCCCCAGATATTGAAGTCCTTGATCCAACAAAATAAATAAATTGAATTTTGATACATACAGAAAAAGTTATGCGTTATACGGTCCGCCTATGTCTGAATTGTAATTGGTTTTGACTTCAAAACTTAATTAAGGAAAAAATATTCAATAAAGAACTATATAACCAATTGGAAGCACTATATATTATATTTACAAATCTAAATTCGAAAGAATTAGAATTTTATCCTTCATGGAAAAAAATTATGCGTTATACGGTGTCACTCAAATGTTGTTTACTGAAAAAAAACTAGTTTTCGAAGGAGATGGAAAAATAAGTGCAATCTGATTCCAAATTTTTTGGAAAAAATAAATTTAGAATCTATAGACAAAATGTGACAAATCACTAGTTTGCATTATTTCCAAATTCTTCACGGTTTAGCCGCTATAGGTGCCCGAAAGTGAAGATTTAGTTAAAAAAATTATTTTAGTTTCCAGTTTGGCCAAAAATTGTAAACCAGTATTATGGGATCACCCATGGTGAAGTCATAAGAAATAAGGCAAGACTTGTATGCAAGGGATACTCACAAGTTGAAGGCATAGACTTTGAAGAAACATTTGCCCCTATGGCTAGAATGGAAGCTATTACAATGTTTTTGGCATTTTTTACCCACAAAGTGTATTAGATGGATGTCAAGTCAACTTTTCTAAATGGTGAATTGGAGGAAGAAGTATACATGGAACAACCTGAAGGATTTCAATTATTTGAAAAACTGGACATGGTTTGTAAGTTGAAGAAGGCATTGTATGGACTGAAGCAAGCTCCCAGAGCTTGGTATGCAAGGTTGGATAAATACCTGAAAAAGCAAGGATTCAATAAAGGTTCTACTAACAACAATCTTTACTTCAAAGTGTAAGGTAACAAAATGTTGATAGTAGTTGTATATGTTGATGATATCATCTTTGGTGGAAATGAAGGCATGCACGTAGGAGATTTGATGAAGAAATGCAAAAAGAATTTGAAATGTCCATGATTGGTGAGTTGAATTTCTTTCTTGGTCTTCAAGTAAATTGAACTGATAAAGGGATATTCATTTCATAATCTAAGTATGTGAAAGAGCTGTTGAAGAAGTTTGGAATGGATGATTTCAAACCAGTTAGTACTCTTATGATAACTAGATGTAAGCTGAGTAAAGATGACATGAATCTGCTAAAAATGATCAGAGCAAATACATATCTATGATTGGTGGACTACTATATCTTACTGCTACCAGACCAAATATTATGCATGCAGTATGTTTAGTTGCCTAATTTCAAGCAGATCCTAAAGAGGCACATGTTACAGCTGTAAAGAGGATATTTAGATATCTTAAAGTTACATTGGGTTATGGTTTATGGTATCCTAAGGGTGTTGATTTCACCTTAAGTGCTTATACCAATGTAGATTGGGCTAGTTGTGTGGATGACCAAAAGAGTACCAATGGTTGTCCTTTCTTTCTTGGCGATAGATTAGTTTCTTGGTTGAGTAAGAAACAAGACTCAGTTTCTTTATCCCCTGCAGAGGCAGAATATATTGTTGCAACATCCTGTTGCACACAGGTTTTGTGGATGAAGCAAACTCTAAAAGATATTGGAGTAATATGTGATGATCCTATTCCTATTTTTATGACAACACAAGTGCTATAAAATTTTCAAAGAACCTGGTTATGCATTCAAGAAAAAACACATATCTATCAAATATCATTTCTTGAGAGAAAAGGTGTTGGAGAATGAAGTCAAATTGGAGTATGTGACAACAAAGGAACAATTTGCAGATATATTTACTAAGGCTCTTTCGAAGGATACTTTTGAGCATCTCAAGGAGAGGTTGGGGGTCATTGGCCCTTCGAACTAGGTGCACATGAAGGTGCAGCAGTCCAGTGAATTCACATATTCTTCATTTATTTGGACTGATGAATGGGTCTACTCTGCAGGGAGACTAGAAAAGGTTTTCATTGTTGCAATATGAGTTGAATGGGTGCACTCCTAAGGGGGAGTGATCAGAGTTTTTGATCTTTTCCATTGATGTCAAAGGGGGAGAGAGTCATGTGAAAAATAGTTGCAGAGGAAGAGAAGGTGTTCTCCTAGAATATTGTGCAAGATGTTGTCTTTGATGGTTTTTCACATCATGTATTGCCATCAATGACAAAAGGGGAGATTGTTACAAGTATGAGCAAGTTTGGTGGTGTTGTCATTGATTTCAACACAGTTTGAAGTATGTTGTAGATTGTACATGTATAGTTGAGATGCTTTTGAGATGTTACATGAGTACATGGAGCTATCTTCATGATGTTGTAGATGTGCTGAAATGATGAGTTTCCAAGTGCTTTTGAGAAAATTAATAAAGAAGAGAAGTCAGAGTTATGAATGTGTTCAGAATGTGCTCTAGTATGTGCTCCATGTTTCTCCTGCATTGATCCTATGCTTGTGCGGATATGAAGGTTTGCTAATGGTGATCTAGTGGTAATATCTCCTGAGTTGAAGTTTCTAGGTTGATGGGATGTGAAAGTTATGTTCATTGGTGTGTGAACTATTTTGGAAGAATTGATCTTCTATGGACTAGCAGAAATGTTTTTGCTCTGCAGTCCTTCGTTGTTTTATTTCAAATCTTGCGGATTTATAATATATCTTATATTGGTGTTCTCTTGGTTATGGAAAAGATGCACATGGTTTGGTGATCCAAAAGTCATGTTTCTGAGTTGTTGTATGTGTTTGCATAATCTAGATGGATTGAAGGAAGAAGTTCAGTGTTCAAAGATTGTTGCACTTGCTATGAATGTATCTGAAGGAATCTGAGATGTGTTCTTGTGCATAATGAAGTGTTTTGCATCATCTGCATGTTATCTTCTTGTTGGGAAGTGTGTACATCAATGTTCATTTATGTTTTCATTAGGTTTGGATAACCTGGTGTTTACACTTCATTCAAAGAATTAAAATTAATAAAGGAAGTGTGTGGTTGATCCAAGACATTATTTTTGGTCTTGGTTAAGTATTTTTGTTGGTCCACTCTCATTCTTTTCCACCGTGGGAATGTTGAGTTGCCGACCTAAATTGAATTTTATGAAATGATGTTTATGTGACCGACCTTGGAGAAAGTTTCTAAGGTTGAAGATGGTATAAATGCAAGTTGAATTGTGAAGAATGTGAAGTAGATGCAAAGTGATGTGAAGTAAGCCACAAATCAAAATTAGAAGTACGTGTGAAAGTGAGTTGAGGCAGTAGTACTTCATTGTGTTAGAATCCTAAAGGTAGTGAGTTGAAGGTTTCTGCAATCTTTTGATCAAGGCTGCGGATGTGTTTTTATTGTTGTGGTGGATCTTTTGTTCTATTTTGTATTTATAGGTAGTAAGCCTCTGTTAGATAGTGAGTCCTTTTGTAGGCAGTGAGCCTCCCTTGTAAGCAATGAGCTTTTGTATTTGGACAGTGAGTCCTCTTCTAGGCAGTGCGCCCTTAGCAGCGAGCCTTTGTATCCAGTTTTATAATCTCTTTATATTGTGAGTTAATCTTCACCATGGTTTTTCCCTCATTGGGTTTGCCACATAAAAATCTGGCATTCATTGTGTTGATTTACTTTCTGTTATTTGGGTTTCATGTTCATACTTAATAACAAAATAGTGTAGTTGTGGGATTGATAAGTGTTGAAGTTTTGAATTTGAATTTGTGTGACAACTGATTCACCCCCTCTCAGTTATCCTGCGCCTTTTTAACAATAATCTCCTGTCATCTTCTTCAAGCTGCCAAGATCTCCCTCAAGCAGTAAAGCTTTATCTACAAGGGACCAAGCTATGATACCAATTGTTGAACAGTTCAACTAACTAAGAGGGAGGGTGAATAAGTTATCATAAAACAATTTTCTTGACTTTAATTAATCTAGAGCAAGCTTATATCAATAATCAATCAGATATGAACATGAAAGCACATAACAAAACCACACACTTAATGAACACCAAAATTTACGTGGAAACCCAAGAAGGGAAAAACCATGGAGAATGCTAAATCTCAATTATAAAAACCAGTTAAGGTGATTTTTACAAGGGCTCATTTCCAAAATGCTCACTATAGGTAAGGCTCACTATTGGTGGGCTCACTTCCCAATTAATACATTTGATTACAAAATAGTCTCACTGAAAAAAATGAACTAATAAAGTTGCATCAACATATGCATGAATTTAGTTCTAGTTAAGAGAAAATATCTATTTGCAGCAGATTCGATCAAGAATCTTCTACACACCTTCCTTGCAGAACCTCTGCAAAGAAAATTACTTCTTCCTGACACTTTCCTTCAAATTTCTTATCGCATAATCCTTGGCACCATTTTATTTGTTCACACACTCCATACACCACACTTCTCACTTCATCAAACAAAAACAACTTTTACTTATACCATTCCATGCCTCCATAATATCCTAAGTCAGTCAAACACAATTTGAATTAGATCACCACAAAACATGTCAGCATGAAGAACAACCTTGAAATACCTTATGAAAAACATGTCAGCTTGAAGAACAATCTTGAAATATTCAATAAGGCTTGGCACACAAGCACCAAACCCAAAAGATAGGTCACACATAAATATTTTCTTACTACATTACCAAGGGACCCATAAATAGGTCATACATAAGATAGCAAACTTTGAATTACATGAAATATATTCCAGAGCTGATGGGAATGCCACAACCAAGACCAAATCTTGATTATCATCAATTTAAGTATCAATCGAAGAAACACAAATAGGCATACCAAAAATTGTAACATGCTACATGAATATCCAGATAGCAAGGATACTCAGAATAAGCTTTGAGCACAACAACCAACATCAAAAGATTAGTCTTCATTATTCTACATTAATTAACTTCCACGGATGTCCCAAAAAGAAGTACTGCCATATCCGGATCACAAATAACATCCAAATTACACAAGATCATAACACTCGATAGGATAGATCATTTCTATATATATATCATCCAGAGCACAACCTTCTGGATCCCAGGTTTTGACATCAATGACAACAATGCTAAATCATCGCAACAACTTCTCAATAGAGATTAGTGGGATTGGATAGGATGGGATCATGGAACATAAACTTAACTATTAGAGGTTAATGGGATGGGATTAGGAGGGAATAAAACAATATATGTTGAATTAGGAGAAGGGGACAAGACCAAGAGGAGATAATGGAATATAGGATGGACTAGTACAAACAAATGGAACATAGAGTAAACTGTTAGAGGTTATTGGGATGGGATTAGGAGAAAATAATGGAACATAGGGTGAGTTAGGAGGTGTTTAGGGTTTGACTATAGGACATGAATTGGGCAATTGAGGTGTGCATTAGTAATGAAGAAGAGATTTTTTCAATAATGAGTGGAAAGAAAGGTTTCTTATAAGGGTATATTTAGGATGAAATATGAATAAAGGTGTTATAGTATAAAAGGAGGTGTGAAACATTGGGGTATGTGATACATGGAATAGATAAAATGTTTGTGATGATAGGAATGTAATAATGAGGTGGATATTGAATGGTAAATATTTATAGGATCTCATAAAACCAACTAAACAAGCCATCCTCTATTAGATATGGAAAATATGACATCATGGTAAGTTCATCATAATATAATTCATTCAAATCACATGCCCTATACTCTTCATGTTTATTTAAAACATATGGTGAGGAGGATAAAAGTGATAGGTTGTGGGATGGTGGGATACGATTTAACTTAGTTGAAGGGATGAGGTTGCATAAATGAGCGTGAAAGAAACTATATGGGAGATTATTTCCCATTATGATCTACCATCATAAATATTTACTTGTGTCCCTAACAAATAGCATAGAGAAAGTGGATAGAAAAAAAATAGTTGTCATAGGGAAATCAAGGGATATAACAAAAAATTACTAGATTCATGAGAAAATAGTAGTAGTGAGGACTAGGCAAGGTGATAACACTAACCATTTAATAATAAAGCATATGCTTTGAATTATTTACCCACTAGCTATATGTAGTAAATAACCAATTATAACTTAAAGTTTGAATGATTTTTGCGAGGCTCTAATATGAGAATTAGAATCAAATAGAATATGTATTAGGTATAGAGTAAATATTTAAGAACTTATAATTTAAGTTCCTAGGGCATGCTACCAAGAAAATATCTTCCAATCTTGAACTATACTTCTTAATAAGGAAATTTCATAATCATTCAAAATATTAAACTATCAAATATCAAATTGAGATAGAAAAGAGGATGTACTTTAGACTCTAAAATTTCATTTTCTTAATTGCACAAAGTTGTCTTGTTCGTTCTCCACTTCACGTTCCTTTTGTGTTTGAGTTTTTTTATCAATTTTCTTGATATGATGTTAAATTCTATATCACTATTAAAATTTCTTAAAAAAACTAATATTAATTAAAATGAAAGATAAAACATGAAGGCAATCATTCAAGTTCTCCAAAACATGAAAATAGTTAACCAAGTTCTTCAAAACATGAAAGTGATCAATCAAATTATCAAATTCAATTTAAAAATGTGAGATTTTAATCTTCTATGAAAATGAAATAAGAAAAAGGTGATATATTTTCTAAACAATTATTTAAATTTCTTAAGATTATAAAGAGTGAATTTCCATGTTAGAGAAAGCACAATTTATAGGAAAAAATATAGCATATGGGGACCCAAACTCATGGGATGTAGATATTTTGTTGTTTTTTAGTGTTTCTTACTTGAAAGAAATACACTTGTATTATATCACAAGTGTGTTATAACATGAGCATGTTATAATAATCTCGTGATAATTTTTACTTTAGATATTTCCAACCCTTAGGGTTGGACTTTATTGTCAATGCCTAAAGACGTTTTTTTTATAAAATATAGAAAACATGTGAATTTTGAGTTTTCTCTTCATTAGGTTTGCATATCTTTCAATATTAATCTAAAAAAATACCACAATAGTTTTATGCTCTCTTACCTTTCTAAGCATATAAGTTTTTCTTCATTTCAAATATTTTAAGGTTTTGATCTTGAATTTATTTTGTCAATGTCTTCTTCTTTTGCCAAAATCCTGTGTATAGTATTCATTCAAGTTTGAAGAAAATTATTATTTTCATTTTGCATTCTATTCTATACACATTAAATTTTTTCTGATTAGTTTTCAAAAAAGTAGGACGAAGCATGCTCAATTTTCTATTTTTAAAGATATTTCCACTTTAAAAATTAATTAAAATATATATATTGATTTAAAAATTAACAAAAAATTAGGCATAAACTACATAATGTTAGATAATTTTTCACATATATTTTTTTGAATAATTAAAAAATGTCATCATTTTTGGGGGAGCACACCGAACACTATATTATACTATTGTAACAAAAATAGAAAAACTTTATATGCTTCACCTATTTGAACCTCTTAATCTCCACTATTTTTTTTTTAAATAGTAATTTAGAAAGTATATTCTAAACACTATGACTCTTGTTCTTGTCACATATTCAAATTTTGAGCATGCCTATCTTCAATTTTTTTTTTTTATCAAAGATCATATTTCACTAATTTTAGAAAAAATGGCAACTTATGACCCCCTTTTGATTCCCCATTTCCATGCACATACCCCTAGACGATAAAGAGCATGAAAATTTTAGAAATTTGTATAGTAAAATTATTTATAAAGTGGGTTGGGATATTTGATTAATAATTAGAAGATGAAAAAGTGTGTTGATATATTCAAACTACAAGAAATTTGGAAGAATCTTGGTTACACCATCTTAGTATTAAGGACATACATGGCTTTCCTTGCCAATAAGTCACACTAAAACTAGATTGAATGAAATATATTACATACATTTAAGTGTATGCTATTTTTTGTTGGTAATAAAAAATAGCAATATGTTTTAATGGCCAGTTATGCTTAGGGGAGGCTTTTGAATAAACCTTCCATTCATTTTTTCTCTTATACTTGTGGCATGTAGTATTTTGTAGTATTTAGTTATATTAAAGAATAGAAGAAGTGCAAATACAATTCAAAAGAGAGTATAAATAATAAAAGTGATAGATGAATAATAAAATGTAGGGAAATAAGAAAATAATATTTTATGTAATAAAAAATGATGCAAGAATGAATGGCTATGATCTCAAAATCATAGATAAATTTAGGATATATGATTTGCATGTGTATAATAGTGGGAATGAAGGATATACATGTACATATATCATATTATGAATCTTTCAATAAGTGTGTGATTCAAGTTTATGGTAAACTTTTTGACCTTATTTTATAAATCGTATTGTGTGGTTTTTTTAATGACTATAAAGGGTTAAATTACTAGTTTATAATTGTATGGGTACAAATTTTGGATTGCACTTGTGAACTTCAATGGTCCTACTTTTAAAAAGCTTGAATGAAGTATGCATATTTATTTCCTTTCTTTGATTTTGTTCAATCAATAAATATAATCTTCCCCATGCATAGTAAGAATGAATGAGTTTTTTGGGATGTCAATATGAAAGGTCTAATGAATGATACACACAATGATACATGAGCAAGTTAATGAGTTGAATGGTCAATGATTTTATTAGTTTCATTATTTTGTTTCTATTTATGTGTATGTGAATGATTAAAGGCTAATTTATGGGGATTAATGTGTTTCTTGTTAGTAACTAGCTCCCAAAACCTATAGGTCCATGCACATAGGTTAATGAATCACCCTATTGGATGATGTAACAAAATTAACTATTCTTAAGTGTTAACCCATAGAATGATATGTGCTATATTAGTATTCTTGTGCCTTCTAAATACCATAATATTGAAATGAGATCAACAAAGAAGCCACTTGTTATGGTATCACAACTAGGGTTGAGAGAGGGATACTATGTGGGAATATACCTTAGAGGATAATTATTCTCATAAAGTATAGTTTGTCCTACCCATCTTAAGGTGATTACCAAAAATATAAAATCTATGGTCTACTCATAGATACATTTACTATTGCTCCAATATGATAGAAGTTATGAATTTTGAACTACCTACATAATTATCTGGTCATATAATATGGTTAGCCAACTTTCACCAATAACATGCAAGTGATAGATGCTAGGATTTATGCTCATACCAAGTTGCACCAACTTTTTCTAGTAACATATATGTGATAGATGTCAAGATCCACTTACTCAAAAGGTTTATTCACATGTTTTGTATGTTGTTACAATCTATAGAAACCTAAGATCCACCACCTTGTAACACCATATCTAACATTGCTTCCTAACATCATTTCTAACACCATTTTAACACCACCATGCTAATTTAGTAATTTTGACACAAGTACTGTGTTATTATCATCCTAATTTTTTTTTTTTTAAAACAAAGTGGCAAGCCACTGAAATATTATTAATGAAAAAAGGAAATTACATGTCGATATACTGCTAGTGCAGAAGATTACAAAATTGGTGAACCAAAAACCATGTTGTTCACCCAAAAAAAACCGTCGAGAGAGGATGACAAATAGAGAATCTACCCAGAGGGAAGGAGTTCTTCAAGCAACAGGGCATAAGAGACCAAAATAAAATGATACATATGAAGGTGGCGGGCACATTAAGCCTAGCCATAAATACAAAAATCAGATCCGAAGACAAAGAAGGAGCCATGAAGCATAAGCAAAGTTAGTGAAGACAAAGTACAACTCGAACATAGAAGAGCCTTACAGTAATAACCAGAGATCGAAAGAGAATGGAGAGTTTCCATCATTAGATACCATAAAACGAAAAAATGAATCAAAAAGATATTGCCAGAGCAAGAAACCCCCGCCACCAAAGAAGCATTTAAACCCCACTTTTGGCTGAAGAAGCTAAATCAGGAGGAGGAGGGAAGTATGGAATAAAATGAGGCTACATAAAAGTGTTCCGAATAAGAAATTGGACAACATCAAATTAATCTTGAACCGATTTTGAAACTGAATTACCAAGCGGAGAACGAAGGTGGCGCAGACGGTGAAAAAATTCATACGGGCAGTCATCTAGCAGCTTGTGCACCATTGAATTGAGAAGTGTAGTCAGAGGACGATCAAATAATAAGTGTTGGCGACACAAAATTCCTCCCACAATATTAGAGCCATGGAGTATGTCATACCTTTCACGTATCGGCTGAAGCTCAGATAGAGGGGAAATGTGCGGGAGGAGATAATTCCCCCCCAATAATTTAACCATTTCAAGAAACCATAGGACATCCAATAAATTGGATAGGAAACGAGAAGCTACTTCATTTGGGAGAGCCATAGCATCAAAGTCCATCCAGTCCCAACCCAAAATAGTGGAAATGGTTTCCTCAACCTAGCGACATTCAATTATACAAGACCTTTGAAGTTTTTCAAGTGAAAAGGGCCGGGCATCTCGAATTTCATGAAACCTGGCAGGAATAAACACCCTGAAAGATGCTTCCATGATGCACTGTGAGAGAAAGCAAGAATTTCGACAAGAAATACACCATATGAATTATAAATAAGAACTGTGAAAGAAACCCATTTTTGACAGCAGAAACCACCGCACACATACAATAAATTATCTTGACATACTATTGTACAACAGAGAGGTGTGATTGCAGGTAGCCATTGGAGGAACAAATAGGTGATGTACCATTTCCTAGAAGAGCAAGACAGCTAGCACATGCCAAGGGAGCCAACCAGTGAAAATATTAAAACCAAAGTCATATCAACAGAATTTTTTAAAACCAATGCCCCCAATTTGATGAGCCGCCAATATTTCTTGCCACCAACCAATGAGTGATATGTTTATTTTGCAAGATAGCAAAGAGGAAAATTGTTTCCACATCCAATATCGAAGAATTTCCAAAGTTAGCCAGATCGAATGTTGCAATGAAACCAATGTAATCAAATCATATACCATGAAATGCGAACGTCAGAGGGACCATCCGTGTATGCACGAATGACTGAAAACAAAGATACCTTTACTTCCCGTCATCATCTAGATCTCCATCAACCGTCCATGAGAAGCCTTTTCTAGTCATGGGCAATTAATGCAGAAGGAGGATACAATTACTGAGTTTCAACAGATGGATTTCAACCAAAATTACCACGTCAACTAGACGTTAGACAAGCAATTCCATTGAAGAAAGTAAGTTCACCAAGCGTGGCATGTGATTCCACCCACGGGCCAATAAGAAAATTGACCATGAGAGAGCCATTGTACACCTCATGAAAGATACCATAAAATGAAGAATTTCAAATTCAGATGGGAATTCGAAAAAGATACTTTTAAATATAACCACTGGAAGCATACCCACATTGGACATAAACACGTTTAAAGAAGCGGGAATTTTTAACCTGTGGAGAGATACTGTAGGAAGAACCATGAACCTGGTAAGATTGAACATCATAAAAATAATGAAGCACAATCCTGTCCCTTGAATTCTTTGAAATTCAACTGATTGTTGATAGCCGTGTTTGCTAAACTATTTGCCAAAACATTAGCTTCCCTGCAGCAGTGCATAATTTTGTAACATGGAATTCTTTCAAGCAAGATCAAAATATGAGATAATTAAGTAATTTAAATGCTAGGATTTTGAGTTTCTATTTGTAAGAGTAGAAATCACCACCATAGAATCCCCTTCAATTTCTAAACATGTAATGGACAATTTGATTGCCAATTCTAATACAATTCTTAGAGCATTAAATTCAACAATGTTGTTTGTTCCATCCACTAAGCATTCACAAACAACACCAATGTAATTTCCCTGCCATTCTCTAAGAATAGCAGCCGCACCAAATTTTCTAGGATTACCCCTGGAAGCACCATCAAAGTTCCATTTGATGATGTGGGAGTCCCAGGAAGAAAAAACTTTCATTTTTGTGTTCCTCTCAGAATACTTGACATTGTGACTTTGGAGATTAATATCTCAATTTTTTGAAGAACATGTTTATGATCCAATGCATTTTTTCTAAAGATACAATTATTCCTTTCCAACCAAAAATTCCAAATGATAATAGAAGGGGAGACTTCCCAAATGTAGGAGAAGAAGACATTTGTAAAAGGAGCAGGCCAACTCAAGAAGTGTTTCAAAATTGAATTATGAGGAGGGCCATGCCGACCAAGTTTCCTCAAGAGCCAATTCCAACAGTGATGAGAAAATATACAACTGATTAGAAGGTGATCAATGGATTTAAAAGCTTGTCCACACATGACACATGTGAACAAGGGGTTGATTCCTAATATGTCTAACCTCATACCAAAGAGAATTTTTTCTTTGAGAGCAACCTAGGAAAAATCACCTATCTTAGGTAACACATTCGAACCCCAACACAACTTAAAAGGCCAGGAAGAATAGTTGGAAGAAATCATTAAAGAGTTATACCCATCCTTCACATTGTATGTACCAGATTTTTCCTTTGTCCAAATTATTTCATCTTGTTTGTTTGAAAAGATCATTTTTCTTTTCCTAAGTTCAGATAAAAGAGAATCCTTCATATGAACCAACACCTCAAGAAAGGAGAAATATTTCCATTTAACAAACTAGGAAGGATTATCAGAATCAATAATCACATAATCCTTTACTTTATTACCCCAAAGGGTCTTGAGGGTAGATTCCATTTGATCCCAATTACCAAGAGAATTGAGAGGCTGATGCTCATTCCAAGCATCATCCCAAAAGAGATCTTTTTCACCACTATTTACTAACCAAGAAAGTTGAGGTAAGAGAATAGATCTGCAAGATGAAATGAAATTCTAGATTTTTGAACTAGGTGGAAGGTCTCTTTGAGTAAAAAATATTTCTTTGTCAAGAAAGTCCAGGTATTTGTGTCTCATAATTTGACACCATTTGGTGTTAGGTTTGGAATATATTTTCCAGATTGATTTGGCACCAAGAGCTTTGTTTCTAGAAATATATCCCTCAAACTAGCTCCCCTACAATCCTTAGATTTGCAAAGAGAGTCCCAAGATACCAAAGGAAGTTTTCTTCTTTTAGTTACATTCTCAACCCACAAGAATTCTCTAAAAATGTTCTATAAAGCCACACCCTTACCATGGGGAAGTTTAAGAACAAACATGAGATAGATTAGAAGGGAGTTTAAAACTACCTTTAACATAACCATTTTTCCTACAAAGGAGAGCCATTTTGATCTCCAAAGTAGAATTCTGTTGGAGATTTGGAAGAAACTAACTTATCCCAGAAATCATGTTTTTTCTTTCTCGAAAAGAAAGGGGTGCCAAGATACTTACATTGGAGTGAATCGCATTGGAAACCCCAAAATTTTAAAATTTGTTGTTTAACCAAAGGATTGACATTTATTAAGAAAGTCTTAGATCTTTTAGGATTAAAAGATTGTCCCAAGAATGAGCAATAATCTGATAGGACCTTTTTTATTAATTATCTAACCTCAAGGAGGTTACCTGGGTAAAGTCCATTTCTATACCTCGGGTCAGGGGAGCAAGAATTGGCACAATATTACTGACCCTTGCCTTTCCCACTATGAAGCGAAGTCAAACTTGTGACCTCGAGGGATGCAAACCCCAAGCCCCAACCAACTCCACTACAAGTGGTGGCTTCATCCTAATAAAATTAATAACACAAGTTAATTTAACCCATTTTCATTCATTAGCTAGACCACATCATTGTATTACTAATTAATTAAATAGTTTTGATTATTTAGTTAATTAGGTTAGTTTCCCTCCATTATTCAAAGTAAATTATAAATTAAAATCCATTTTTTCCATTTATTTAAAAATAATAAATAATAGAATTAATTATTTACATGCTCATCCATAATTATTAAATAAAAATTCACTCATTAAATAAAATTCAATCATCTTGTAAACCTCAACCATTCAAATTCCAAGAATTATTCTCAATCATTCATAGAAAGATAACCCTAAAGGCCACCTATCATTTAATAAAATTATCTCAATCAATCACAACCATTCATTTATAATCAATCTTTAGGATCATTCGTATTTTATCTTAACCTAGAAGGTAATAAATATTTAATAGAATCACCTTAATACATCTCAACCACTCATTCAACATAAAGTACAGACCACTCTGTTGGAATATAGTTTTCATTGATGTCAACAGAGGGATTAGAAGTCAGATGGAACTAATCTTGTAAAGGAGATGTTGGCCCATTAATGTAAAAGTGTCATTGATGTCAAAGGAGTATTAGAGGCAAGATGGAGTTGATCATGTAAGGGAGATGTTGGCATGATGATAGTTCAGTTGTGTGCTCGGTGGTGTGCCTGAATGACATAGAGCTCAAAGGACGTTGTGAGAGCAGTGGACCTAATTCTAGAAGCATGTGGTGTTGGTTGATGTCAATGGAATGACTTGAGAAGATTTTTTGCAGATGTTGTGCAACTGTTGAAGAGATTGCAGAAGTTTGGGTTTTGGGCTTCAAGTTTGCAGTGTATCGCTTGTTGTAAAAGGAACATGTTTGGAGTTAGTCATTTTCAACTAAGTTCGATGAGGCTTCGAATTTTGGACTTAAGGCTTACAATATGTTGAAGGAATTGGGTTTTAGACATCGGGTATCAGTTATACCTCATACTGGTTGCAAAGGAATGAAGAAATGTTCTAAGTCCAAAAGATTTTGGACCTAGGACTTCAAACTTTGGGAGTATAGACTATCGATGTGTTCAAAGAAAAATGTATGGAGGAACCCCACCACCAGAAAATGTTTCAGGCTTCATGATTTGATAGGAAGGCTTGCAACTCAGTGAAACTATCTAAAGTGGCAAGGTGGAAGAGTGAACTCCAACTTCCTATGAGTTCTTTATTCTTTAGTGTTTTAGAGGTTTGGATGTTGGTTTGCGATAAATGTGGAATGTGATATATGGTAGAGGGTAAGGCCAAAGGCTGAACCTTGATAAGTATGGACAAGCCTCAGACTTAAGTGTTTGAACTTGCTTGTCAAATGCTACAATGCACTCCAAGTATAAGGAAAGAGGAATGAGAGACCTCCAACCCTCAGAAAGAAAAAGAAAGTCTATGAATGTTGATTTTGGGCATCGTAATGTTAGTAGATTAGTGTAAAGTTCATTGATTGGAGGCATGATTTTCAATTGTTTCATTTAAGCTTTGCATGGTATGAAGAATAAGGGATCCTCGATCCTTGACAGTCGATAGATAGATAGGTGGCAACAACCTGCCATCCCATCGAATGAATGTGTTCACTCAGTTTGACCCCACTAGCTAGTGAGATTGTGACATGTGGCGAGGATGAAAAGGTGAATGACCTATGGCATGGTATTTGAGGATGGATAATATTGTGACACATGACACATGTTGATTTTTTATTTCACATCTTTTTTATGAATCAGTTACATGATTTTTTGGTCGACGATTGTAAAGTTTTTTAAAAGGTGATTTAACCTTAAATCCTATGGTGGAGATTAAAAGCATGACCTAAATCAATAGCAGAGTTAAATGGTATAGCTAGGGTTATGGAAAATGGTGTATGAGTGAAGATCAATGGTGTATATCAAAAGACAATGATCAGATGGTGATCATTGTGTCTTGGTACATTGCATAAATAGATATTGATGCCCTAAGTGTTACAACAATAAGTGATGGGTATAGTGGACATCAAATCAACAACACTGGTTTAATGAAGTATGATCTAACAAAGACATTTTAAAGATATGTTGATAAATGAAGATCATAGGATTGTGGCACATAGAGACAAGATTGACGACCATAATTAAAAGATGAAGATCTATAGTTAAGTCTATGTAAAAGAGGGTTTTGTATGGTAACTAACATAGTAAACAAACTTACCAATGACTATCTGATTGGGGATTTAACACATAATTTGGTGGCATAGATAGCAATATCAATGAAGATCAAAATTAGATCAAATGTATAGAGAATAAAATTTAATGCATTTAGTCTTAGGGTTTTGCAGACCGCCATGATAGTCGATGAATCAAATTTAAAATCTAGATGATGGCATGTGGTTCGATGTAGAGGTAGTGTGATGATGAAGATATGTAATAAACCCTATCAAATGTTTTCATGATGAGCTAGACAATGGTGCAAGGCTCGAGATGAATTGATAACTTGCTAGTGAAGTTAATAGGTGAAGGAAACCCTAACAGAGGATTCTAGTTGATCGAGATATGAGTGAGAATATTGAGGCATTGATTGTAGACCAATGGAGAAAAGAAAAGGAAGACAATCAAAGAATTGTCGTAGTTGTTGCATCTAATGTAAGTGAAAAATGTGAATAGTCTGCAAGGGAAGAGTGTGTTGAATAGAGTCATGTATTGCTAAATATGCAACAGAGGTAGAGTGTGAAGATAAAGAGGAAAGAAAAACAAAGAATACATATGTGTAAAGAAAATACCTAGTCTATAATGTAGATTAACTTCTAGGAATTTGCATTCAAAGTGTAGGGATGCACCTAGCAGTAGATAGTGTATGCACATTCTGAATAAGTAGAACCTACAAAAAATTAGAGATTCAAATTTGGGTTATTATTCAGAGGATAGAATAGTGAAGGTTCTAAGTGCAAAGGAGAAAGAGAGTGCAGAGAAGAAGGGATGTATTACTGAGAGTGCAACATCAGTAGTAGAAAATGAGTTGTAGAGACTACAACAAAGTATTGAGCAGTTGCAAAGTAAGTTGCAACATTGAATTTTGTTCAATAGAACAACTTGTATAATCCGTCTTTGTAAATCTGATTGGTCCGTGCCATCAGAAAACTAAGTTCATGCTTAGTGTAGGGATTGGTGTCTCCTTGGAGTTGGTGCTCCTAAAACATTGTAATAGAACATTATTGCTTGTAAGGCTGGATTAGGATAGTAGATCCTAACAACATTTCTCACTATGGTTTTTCCCATCTTGGGTTTTCCACGTATATCTGGTGTTTTGAACTTTTGTGTGTGTGTATGGTTATCTCTCTGCTATTTTAGTAAATCTGCATAAAGTGCTAAAAGGAATTGATCTGTAGTAGTGATCAAGGGTTTAAAGAATTAATCTGCATAAAGGTTTTGAGAGCTAAGTTTTTAGATCTATTGATTCACCCCCCCTCTCAGTAGATTTTTGTGTTCCAACAATTGGTATCAAAGCCCTAAGTTCCCTAGGAGAAACTTAATCAACTTGGGTAGATCTTGGATAAGTGCACACAAAATGGTTAGTCAGGAAGGATCATTTGCAAAAGAAGTATTTCTCTTTGATGGATCAAACTATAAGTGTTAGAGCAGAAAAATGAAAACACATCTAGAATTACTAGGGTCTGATATGTGGATGTTAGATGATAAGGGATACAAATCCCCTTCCACTCCTCCCACTACTATCGTTGGAAAGAATGCATTTGAAGATAATTCTAAGGAAAATGTTTACAATTTTGAGTGGGCTGTCAAGATCAGTGGTTGTCAAAGTCATGCACTGTCAAAGAGCACATGATGTTTGGAATAAATTAAAGATGATGTATGAAGGTAATGATTGTAAGGTGTAGGACAAGATTCAGGCACATGGAGGTGAGTCTGATAGTATGAAGAGAAGTGAAGATGAGAAGAAAACTGATACATCCATAGAAGAAGTTGCATCCAGAAGGGAGAAGGTAGAAGCATCTACTTCTAGATCAGAAAATTCTAATGAGGAGCAAGTTGATTTCATCAAAATACTAAGGAGAGGCTTTAGAAAATGTAGAGGTAAAACTACTTATCTTGCTTCTAAATACATTCATGAAATGAAAATAATAACTTTAAACAAGACAATAGTAGTAAGCTAATCGATAAAAAGAATTTGCACACAAGAGAAGAAAATAAGTTATCTGATGAAAGTGGCAGATCAAATGATGAACATGAAAGTACCTGTGATATTGAGGGGAGTGAATTCCTATCCATGGATTTTGGTACAACTTTTGATGAAGAAGTTGAAAGGTCTGGTGAAGAGGAAGAAGTCGACCTCGAAGGTAAACTCATCCATGCTCTAGATGAGATTAAAAAAATGAAGAAGGAAAATGAAAGATCAGAAAATAAATGCATAAAAGGAGATATAGAGACTAACTAAAAACCTTGAAGATTTTGATCAAATGATGGTTAGTTTGAAAATAAAAGTTGAGGAAGCTAAAAGGATAGAAGATGTAGTTAAATCTAAATTACAATCTAAATCATATGAATGCATGAAGTTGGAAGTAAAGATAGTTGCTCTTAAAAAGAAGTTAAGATATGTTAAAAAGTAGATTGATAAAGGCTTGAAGTTGAAAGGTGGCTCTAAGATGTTAGATGAGTTGATCAAATCACAAAATCCATCAAGACTAAGAGTGAAGATTGACCTTGGTTGTGAGAAAGGGAAGAGTACTAATTTTTCAAGATTATTTGAAAAATTTAGAGTAGAGGAAAGAGTATGAATAAAGAAGGATAAAGCCTACATGAGTTGTTACAAGGAAAATGCCTCAACTGATGGAAAATTTTAAAAAAGGCACTGCTAAGGTGATGAAAACAAAAAGGGAAAAGAACCCTACTGTTGATAGCAAGAGAGTTGAAGAAGAAAAGAGACCTATTTCAAACAAAAAGAACAATAACCATTCAGTTCTTGATTATCAGAAGAAGATGCCCATAGTAGATAAGAAGGTGGAAAAATCAGTCCTTGAACAACTGAAGAGAAAGCAACATATAAAGGTAGTTGAAGCAGAAAGATTCTCAAGGATGAGTTACATGAAGATTTCAAAGCAAAGAAGACCACCTAATCCTGCACAAAGAAATGAAATGACTAGGTATTCCTTGCTTTTCTATGGTTACTGTCATTCATGTAACTAGTTTGGTCATAGGGCTTGTGAATGTAGAGTTGCACCTAGAAGGAGCAAAAAATATGTGAATATAAATTCATTTGCTCCTATAATGAATATGAATGTACTAAGTTCTAGATTAAACTATGTAAGGCCAATAACACATTATGAGAGAAAGAAGATGTCCCCCAAAGTAAAAAATGGTTCACATATTCTTGAGAAGGCTGATAAGATAGAGAAGAAGCATAAGATGGTGTGGAGAGTGAAAGGTTAGCTAGAAGCATCACTCAATGTGACTTCTCCTACCTTACAGATCTCTAAGTCTTAGTGATAGGGCATGAGTCCAGGGGAGGCTTAATTGGTATCCTATTCATCCCTGGAAATGAAAATCTAGATAAATTTAGGTAAAATATGTTTTACAAAATTTTAATGACTTGATCATGGCTACAGATTTATAGTTACACTTTTTCTCCTTGTATGGCTTGTTAAAAGAAAAGAGTATCTATAATTGGGATAGAAGTTGTGTAGTTGCTCTGTTGAGAGAAATGCTCCTTATTTTCAAGGAGAGGAGATATATCTGAGGAGGAGTTGTTCTGTGTATACACTCAAAATTTCTTTTGTTATAATTGATATAGAGTGGTTCCAATTGGTTTCAGACCATTGTGAATTGGTATAGAGAAGTTTAGTTGATACAAAGCTTGAAGTGAAGCAATTTCTCAAGTATGCAAGAAGAGAGAATGGAGCAAGGTCTAAGGGGGAGCTGCTATTGGTATCAAATCAGTGTTATACTTGATACAATGCAATCTTATATATCAATTGGTACAAAGTATGAATTAGAACATCTACAATTGGTATAAGACCTGACTAGTTCAAAGTATGAATGACACTTCAACTAACACCAGATATTGTTAATTGGTACATAGCAGTTGGAGCATATAGTTTTTCCATTACAGTCAAAGGTTGAGAGGAACAATTGGTATGAGAGCATAAATTGGTATTTGTTGGTTTCAGTGAAAGGGGGAGAAAAAGTCCCTTTTACCATTGCTAAGGAGAAGTGAAGGCTACAGTAGCATGGTGACTTGAGACAAGATATTTAGGAGTGTGACCCTTTTCCATTGATGTCAAAGGGGGAGAATTGAGCTTAGATGTTATCCATAATTGGTATCGGACCATTAGCAGTTTGAGCATTTGGTTTTTCCATCAATGACAAAGGGGGAGATTGTTGGCATATAGTTGTCCTTGATGTCAAAAGAGGGATCTCAGAAGTGAGATGGAAATGATCCTATAAACAAGATGTTGGCACTAATGTAAAAGTGTCATTGATGTCAAAGGAGTATTAGAGGCAAGATGGAATTGACCATGCAAGGGAGATGTTGGCATGATGATAGTTCAGTTGTGTGCTCGATGGTGTGCCTGAATGACATAGAGCTTAGAGGGCATTGTGAGAGTAGTGGACCTAATTCTGAAAGCATGTGGTGTTGGTTGATGTCAATGGAATGAATCAGGAAGGTTGTTTGTAGATGTTGTGCAAGTGTTGAAGAGATTGTAGAATTTTAGGTCTCAGGCTTTAGGCTTGCAGTGTATCACTTGCTGAAGAAGAAAGGTGTTTGGAGTTAGTCATTTTTAGCTAAGTCCGACTGGACTTCAGATTTTAGACTTCAAGCTTATAGTATGCTGAAGGCATTGGGTTTTAGACATCGAGTATTGGTTATACCTCGTACCGGTTGCAAATCATTATTCTAAGTCCAAAATATTTTGAACCTTGGACTTTGGACTTCGGGAGTACAAACTATCATTGTGTTCGAAGAAAGATGTATGGAGGAACCCCACCACCTTAAAATGTTTCAAGATTTGTGATTTGTCAGGAAGGCTTGCAACTTAGTGAAAGTATAGAAAGTGGCAAGGTGGAATCTAGTGAACTACTTTTGATGAGTTCTTTATTCTTTGGTGTTTCAAAGGTTTGGATGTTGGTCTGCGATAAATGTGAAATGTGATATATGGTAGAGGATCGGGGCAACCTATAGGAAGTTTTAAATAAAATAAAAAAATTGAACAACCACATAAGGTACATGTGGAAGTAAAAGGGATAGATTTAAGAAAAATAATAAAATAAAAAGACACATAGCATAATTTATTCTTAGAGGCACCACTTAACTTCTACCAGTAGTGTTTCAACCTTATCCATCCACTTTATCAAGTTCCAAATTATGCTTGTCTCCTTTGGCAATATAGTCTAATGTTCTTTGTGAAGGACTATTTCTACTAGAGATATGATAATATGCTTTGTTTTAGTACATATTGTGGATTAGATTGTTAATATCATGGAATGCAATTTTTTTACAAAATTATTTTGTCCCATCATCCGATTGTTGGTTCCTCCTCTCTTTTCTTACTTTAAAACATACCTTTTCTTTGCAGTAGGTGATAATGTCCAATAGAAAAGTTGAGTATATAGCCTTTCATCATATTCTCTTCTATTTTTCCATTCCCTAATGCAAATTTTAAGGTTTATTTCAAGTTTTTTCTTGGCACAATATTTTAGATTGGGTTTATAGTCTCCTTTTGACAAGTACTTGGTTCTTATAAGGACCAAAAATGTCTTCCCAATTGGGATATTAGGTTTGTGGGTGTACCACCATCTTGTCATGCTACAAAGTATCTTGAAGAGATTATAATCTCAAATTTTATTTCTTAAATAATTTCTCCATGTATTCTATACATGTTAAAAAAATTCCCACCCTAGAATACCAAGGAAGCATAATATGAGAAGTTCCATGTGAAATGTGGTTAAATTGTTTTGACTTTTAGTATGTTGTCTCTTTTTATAGTTTCCTTTTGTATTATGTGGTGGGTTTTCATCATTTGAAATATCTTGATTGGAATTTTTTTTAAATTTTCTTAAGTTTTGGATCCTCTTCACATCTAATATCTTTCTAGATCTTACTTCTAACTCATCCCAAACCCATTCTTCCATAGCATATTCATTATCAATGTTGTAACTATTGATATCAAGTATGATTTATCCTCTTGAGTTAGCCTCATGCATGGTGTCTTAGACTATTATTCTTAAAGAATGTAGTGCTTTCAATTCTTCTTCTCTATTTTTTTCTTATGTTATCTTCTTTATGTATGCCTTACTCATATCAATGTATAGGGGTTATATGTATTAACTGTTTTGTCAAAGAATGAGATTTATTCTTTATAGGAGTTAATTGTACCATTATAGTTTACAAACCATTCTAAATTTAGTAAAATGTTGAAGGTATTAAAGAGTTCCTTCATATCTCCATTACTTCAAAGTCTACTTTATTCGTTCAAGTGTATAATTACTTGCACTAATAGGAAATCTAGTTTGTTGGATCAAGAAGCTTTGTTCAATATTAATGTTAAGATGTTAATATTGATGTACACATTCTAATTCTTGTTCTCAAACTATCTTGATTTCCAAAGGTTTGGTTGAAACTTTTGGCCTAAATTATTATTAATGCCCCAAGTTAAATTGGTTTGGTTGAATCAAATAATAAGCTAATATTCTAGTTAGTAAGAAACACAAAATGAAACTTAGTGATAACACTAATGATTATGGCCTTCTTATACGATCCTACTTAATAACCCTTTAAGACAATCAAATTCCCTACTATCATCTATGAAATATTTATGGTATTTCTTAAACACAAGCTAATAATTCAATTTTAAACATGAGAATGGAGAGGAAAATAACCCTTAATTATCTCTCTAAAAGAAATACAAAATAAAAGAGATGATTCTAATAGTAAACATATGTTTGTATATTCATTTAATAGAGACAAGAATCAAAATAAAAGTGACATATGTACAACATGAAAATTGTTTGTATTACTTAAAACTGTAAGTGTTGTCTGAAATACAAATAGATTTTACTCAAATTTTCATTCTAATTTTTGAAGTGTTTAGATACTTTGCTTTAAATTTTTTGAAGAGGGTATGGAGGTCCATCATATTATAAAGGATAGAGGAATTTTGTGCATTTTCCCTAGTAGACATGTATGTGAAATGTGGAAGAATTTACAAGGCACGTGAATTGTTTGAAGGATATGCACAAAATGGATTTGTTGAAAAGGGTTTAGAAACTTTCAAGAAAATGCAATTGGAGGGTGTAAAGCCAAATTTCACAACCTTTGCCAACATCCTCCCCGCCTGTGCCTAAATGGGAGCTTTGGAACAGGGTATGGACATCCATCAAAACGTAATGGGAGGGCAATTAATGATAGATATACAGTTCAACTAGAAATGCTTTGGTTAAAATGTGGAATGCTTTAAAGTTTCTAAAGTATTTTCAAGAAATCCATTTTGTGAATATCTGACATTCAAGGCATTCCATGAGAATGCATTTCTTGGAGACATTATTTCAAATAGTTTGATACTTTAGAAACTTTAAAGCAGATGCAGTTGGTAGGTGTAAAGTCGGATTCTACAACATTTACTTGCATCCTCAAAGCCTGTGCTGAATTGGAGCTTTGGAATCTAGGGTATGGACATCCATCAAAGCATAAAGGATAGAACAAATGCAATTGACAACTTTCTAAAGCCAAATTACGAACAAATGGGTTTGTTGAAAAGGATTTAGAAACTTTCAAGCAAATGCAATTGGTAGTTGTAAAGCCAAATTCCACAACCTTCACCCTGCCTACACCAAAATGGGAGCTTTGGAATAGGGTATAGACATGTGCCAAATGTGGAAGCATTGACAAGGCGAATGAACCATTTGAAGTTGATAGTCGAGAAACAAAATTTGGTCTCATGGAATGCCATGATTAAAGGATACACAAAATGGATTTGTTTTATTTAGGGTTTATAAACTTTCAAGCAAATGCAATTCAATGAACACTGTAGCCATGTATGTGAAATGGGGAAGCATAATTTACCAACTTGTAAGTCGCACCAGGTTGGAGAGTGATGCATTATGGAGGGTGATGCACTACCGAAGGTGGTGAGTTTGCTAGTTCACCCAAGAGTTTTCCGCTTCACACATGCACACGAAAATGACTGTAGAAACCAATAGTCATTTTCTTTAAAAAGCCCTAATTTGGGGTTCGAGCAAACCCCCTTTTGCTTGAACCCATTTTTTTAATATTAAAAAAAATGAATGCCATGGGTTTGAGCAAACTATCAGGTTTTCTCAAACCATATGGTTTGATTGAATGCTTTTATTGGTTTGCTCAAACCAATAAGTTTGAGCAAACCCCTTAAATTTGTGCAAGCACCCACAATGCATTTTTCCTTCTTCCATAAAACTATAAACCACTTATGTGGCCCTACCCAGCTACAATAGTTTTTTTGACTGAATTGATGAATCATAACCCATAAAAAAGAGAACACCCCAAAATTTATCTATGGAACCCAAAAAATCTACAATATTTACCTCATTGAATTGATGAAGCAAAACCCCATGAAAAAGAGAACACTGGGGAATTTATCAATGTCACCTAAAAAAGCTATAATAGTTGCATGACTGAATTGATGAAGTTGAACCTATGAAAAAGAGAACACACCCAAATTTATCCATGACACCTTAGAAAAAAGCTATAATAGTTTCTTTGACTAAACTCATGGATTAGAACCTATTGAAAAGGGAACACCCCAAAATTTACCTATGGCACCAAAAAACCTACAATATTTACCTCACTAAATTGATAAAGCAAAACCTATGAAAAAAAGAACATCCCCAAATTTATCAATGTCACCTAAAAAAGATACAATAGATGCATAATTGAATTGATGAAGCCAAACCTATGAAAAACAAAACACCCCTAAATTTATCAATGACACCTAAAAAAACTAAGATGGTTTTTTGACTGAACTGATGAATAAGAACCTATAAGAAAGAGAACACCCCCAAAATTATCTGACATTGAAAAACCTACAATATTTACCTCCTTGAATTGATGAAGCAAAAACTATAAAAAGGAGAACACCCCCAAATTTATCAATGGCACCTAAAAAAGATACAATAGTTAGTTGGTCCTGTATTGATGAAGCATAACATATGAAAAAGATAAGACCCCCAAATTTATCCATGGCACTGACAAAATTGAAAAATAGTAACCTTACTAAATTGATGAAGCAAAACCTATGAAAATAGAACACCCCCAAAATTTTCCATGGCATCTAAAAAATGTACAATATTTACCTAACTCAATTGATGAAATAGAACCAATGAAAAAGAGAACCCCCAAATTTATCTATGGCATTGAAAAAACCTACAATATTAACCCAACTGAATCCATGAAGCATAACCTATGAAAAAGAGAACACCCCCAAATTTATCTCTGTCACTTAAAATACCTACACTATTTTCTTGGCTGAATCGATGAAGCACAAACTATGAAAAAGAGTTACACCCAAATTTATCCATGATAGCTAAAATTCTAACATTTAACCTAATTGAATTTATGAAGCAGAACCTATGAAAAAGAGAACACCCCCAAAACCAACAATGTTAATTTGACTAAATTGTTGAAAAAGAACCTACGAAAAAGAGAAGACCCCCAAATTTATGATTGGTAACCACAAACCCTATAATAGTTATCTCAGTGGATTAATGATGCATAACCTATAAAAAGATAATATCCCCAAATTTATCTATGTCACCAATGAAACCCAAAATATTTATGGCTGAATTTATGAAGCAAAACATATGAAAAAGAGAACACACCATCAAAAATCAATGGCATTGGAAAAAACCTAAAAAATTTACCCCACTGTATTGATGAAGCATAGCAAATTAAAAAGAGAATACACCCTAATTTATCTATGGCACCAAAGAAAATCTACAATATTTACCCAACCAAATTGATGAAGAAAAACCCATGAAAAAGATAACACACCCAAATTCATCTATGCAAATGGAAAAAAGCAATAATATTTATTTGACTGAATAGATGAAGTAAAATCTATGAAAAAGAGATCAACCCCAAATTTATGTATGGCACCGAAAAAACCAACAATATTAATCTTACTGAAATGAAAACCATCAACCCTTGTGAAAAAGACAACCATGCTTGAACAAAATACTAATTTCTAGAAACATTTAGTGTGTTTATGAACATAGATTTTAGAGTGTTCATAAACACCACAAAATTATTATAGAAGTATCCTCACAATCTAAAATCCTTCAACAGGCACCACAAAAAGTCTTGCAAACAAAGATAAAAGTGAAAAAAGAAAAATCGCGAGGCCTTAGTGAGCTTTCAATCTCAATTGGGTCAAATGGATGGTGTCGAGGAATTGCAAGTGTTGTCGAAGTGGGATTTTGGAGCCTACAAGCAGACACATGCAACAATGGCAACATGCAAACTAGAAAACCAACTTCCTTCGAGAAAATGAAGACAAAAAACCAAAGTAATCAAATGCACATCGAAAAAGTGGGTTTACCTACATGTGTTTCTTCCCTACAATGGCATCGAAGAATGTGGGAGATTGCATGGCCGAGCTGGAAGGGACAGCGCTATTAGAACATAACAATAACTGGTTGAACAAACCAGTATCAGAGTGTAACATGTAGTGGTGGTGGGATTGAAGTCGCAGAGACCTTAAGTGAACATATTTGGGCCCATTTGTGAAGAACAATCGAGAAGATGGTAGATTGAAAGGGGAGAAAGTTGGTGAGTTGTGCGAGATAGCAAGAGCATTCAATGCATTACTATTGGGAATTTGCACAACATGTTGTGGAAGTAATGGGAAGGGATGCACATTAAACATGACTGTACAAAATAATTGGCAGGGGCGACGAGGAATTAATGTGAGCAACATGACTTAAAGGGTGGCGGATTGTAAAATTGCAACGTGGCCACAATGTCCACTTCAGACACTGTGCCACACAGCTTGTGGAGGTGGGATCGTGCACATATTAGTCACATGGCAAAATATGCATGTTTTTGACACCTTGGCCAAATCAGATATTTACATGTGTCATATGAAATCAATTTTTTTAAAAAGGATTTTTTTGTTTTAAAACCTAGTTTATTTATGAGCCTGATTTTACAAAAAATTTAGAGGTCCACGTGGCACTTAACGTGAACCTTCCAACTTAGGATGTGCACGTTTCGACCCCTCTCCCCTAGATATATAAATTATTAAAATAAAAATATACAACTAATGGAAACTTATTTTTAGTAGCAACGGCTATTTTTTCAAACTTAGTTTCTATTATTTGCGGAAAAACATCCAATCCTCAGCGCCATTTTCATCGACTGAAATTTAATCTTTATAAGCGAACTTGTCTTATTTTCATTTCATCTGCTTTGAAATCCACAACTTTGGTGGAATTTAGTGTTGAATCAACGTCAATAACGCCGAGTGGAAGGATGGACGCAAGAGAGAACACAGAGAACAAGCTGTCTGTGGACAAGGAGGAGAACATGGTTGAGATACGCAAGAACAAGATAGAGGTGCTTGTAAGCTATAGTCATACAGAACAGGCCTTTCTAATTTTACTGAATTCACTTTTGCTATGCTTGTTAATTTGTGTCACTTGCCCTTGCATATTTTAAACTGTTTTTTAGAACTAGTTTATGTTTCTTGATTCGACATTCTTGAAGTCGACTCTTGCATTTCAATGAATTTCTGTGAGATCCCAATTGATGGGTCTTTTCAGAGGATAAATATATATGAGTTAATTTCCTTCAGTTTAGTGTTAAGATTGATGGGTATTTGATGCTTTTGACGGGGTTTACTCTTTCAATCTGTTAAGAATGAATGTTGAGGGATGGACCGGCCAGAAAAAGCCATAAAGAAAAAATGGAATTGAGGGTATGGAGATTTTAAATTCTGTTTGATTAATTGGCATCAATTATGTTTTTAGCTCTTACAGCTTTTCTCTGGTTGGTTTCTAAAACTGAACAAAATGATTAGGTTTAGAATTGTTGTAATCTGCTAACTTGGAGCTGAAATTTCTGTGAATGTATGAACTATGGATAGTTTTAGGTCTTCATTGACCATTTAATAGTTTTATGGCACTAGGATTTTACTTGGATTTTATCTTTTGGTGGATTGATTTTTTAAATGATACTTTTATGTTTTCCAATCAGTGATCATGGAGTTGATTTTATAATGCTTCATCCATTCCGTTACCTTAGAAGATTGTCTTTCTAATCTTTATTGTAAATTGTTCAGTTGTTTCCGCATTGCATTCAAAGATATCTTCTATCTTTTTCAAGATTGCTATTGAAATTCTATATGCTTGGTTAGGGTTTTCAGGTTATTATAGAAATGGTGCTAAAGATAAGAAAATGTTGTTGAATAGATTTTCCTTGCTGCTTTTTTTTTTCAATCTTCTTCATGACTTTGTGTAGCCACTGAATTGATGAATTTTTCGTTGAAATTTAATTCATTAATTCAATACATCATGTTTTTCTCCAATTATATCAATTTCTTTTCATCAGTTGGAAACTTTATCATTATGGGCAACTGCAATTATGTCCCAAGACGTAGCAGCACAACTAGACGCTACCATCCATTTCCGAAAATTATGTACTGGTAGGTAAATAAATTTCTGCACCATTTGTATGATCTACATCTACATATGGAAGGGATCTATAATGGATTTCTTAAGGTGCTTATTGTGCAGAGGAAGATCCACTGATTGATGAAATTATCAAGATGGGAGTTGTGCCTTATTTTGCTAATTTTCTGAAAAGGATGGATACACCCCAACTTCAGGTAAGAATTGTGTACAATTTTACAACTAACTGGAAGTATGGCACTTTTGGTACTGTAAATGCTTTAGTTTACTAATTATGGAAAACTGCATTAATATAGTCATAGGAAGATGCTTATCATAAATTAAATTGTTGTTCAACATTTCTAAATTTTAACAGTCATTTCCAGTAAACCCCTTCTGTTGGGGTCCTTTAAATTTTGGGCTCTTGTTTAAATTTAAATTTTAATGCCACTTCCTATGTAGAGTTAGAGGGTGTCAGTCTTAATGTACTTGTTCCCATTTCTAACACTAGATTTTTTTATTTTCTATTACAGTCTGAGGCAGCTTGGGTTTTAACAAATATTGCATCCGGGACATTAGAACAGACAAGTGCTGTAGTTGAGAGTGGTGCAGTTCCTCTGTTTATTGAGCTTCTCTGTAATCCCAACGACGAACTGCGTGAGAAAGTAATGGACAATGTCTTTCTTGGTCAGAATTTTCTATTATGTTTTATTAATCTCATCTTCTTTAAGTTTCTACTTGTATTTTTGTATTGCTATGCACTACAGGCTGCCTGGGGTTTAGGCAATATTGCTGGATATTCTCCCAAATTCAGGGACATTGTCTTCCGTAATGGAGGTATGAAAAATCTGCTCACCCTGTTCAATGAGAAACCCACAAGTGCAATGGTCAAGACTGCAACATGGGCTCTGGCAAATTTTTGCCGTGACAAGCCGCGTCCTCCTTTTGAGCAGGTAAACTATACACACTATATAGCAATGCATGACTCTGTATCATGTCTAGTGGGTATCAAACTCAAGCTGCAGAAAGAAATTTAGACACTGATTTGTACCAAGATTTAGTTACTTGAAGCAGATGATTAATTTCAGTAACTCAGTTCTATGAACAAATGAGAACAGTGCAATTGCTGCAAAAATCCCTTTGTAGCAAGTTGTCTTTATTTAAGTCACTTTGGAAAATGGAAGATATGTGATGTCGAATACAGAGGATCATAGATAAACTCATTTTGGTTTCTTGAAGATTTTATTTTCCCTCTCTTTTACAAGCATTTAAATGAATCTTAGATTGGCTTTACGAGGTACAGGTCTGAAGGCTTCCTGTATTTCTTTGTAGGTAAAGGCTGCCCTTCCAATTCTGAAGCAGCTTCTTGACATCGCTGATGAAGATATATTGGCAAATGCTTGCTGGGCTCTTTCATGTATATCCCATGGAGACATTAATGTTATTGATGCTTTTATTGAAGCTGGTGTCTGTGGAAGGCTTCTCCAAATTTTAAGGTTAGTTCTCTAGTTAATAGGAATTTTCTTGAGAATTTCATAATAGTAGCAGTAACTCAAGTAAAGCCTGCTCCGAAAAATGGTATGAATAATAGGACACATGCAAATGGACTAATTTATTTCATTTACCCTATTTCCTACTTAGTTATACATTTTTTTTAAAACAATTCTAGTACTCCTTTCCTAATTATATCATGAATGAAGTTCAATTGTTAATCATATTGATTGCTACTTTCATTAAAGGAAAGTAGTATAACAAAAGAAATTAGTTTTTCCCAGAATGAGACTAACCAATTTTTAGTTTGCACAGTCAGGATTTTTCTCATGTAATTATTTATTTTAGCAGTACCATTGAAGGAAATAGATCTCACATCTGAACATGCTTTTCAACTAGCAGACTGTTTTTCTTGTAGCATTAAGTGCAAATACATAGGATCTCACATCTTAGAAGAATATAATTTCTTTCCTGGTAGGCATCCTTCCACAGCTGTCATTACTTCCTTGAGGACTATAGGCAATATGGTCAGTGGCAATGATAGACAAACTCAGGTATTCCATACTTTCTCATTTCTTGTTTAACCCTCCATGGATGTTTAGTTCTTCAATATATTTTCATTTTATTTACTTGTACGTTGGCATTTTGTGATTTAGCATGTTGTCGACAATGGAGCCCTTCCATGTCTCCTCCCACTTCTCACTGATAATAACAGAAAACCCATCATAAAGGAGGCTTGTTGGATAATCTCCAACATTACAGCAGGGAACAAGGATCAGATTCAGGTGAGTTTTTGTTTGTGGATTTATTTAGGACAGGTATTACTTTTAAATGAAAATGGCATTTTATTTTTGTTTCTCTGCAAGGTTCTATTGTCGACAAGTGTATACTCTCTTGTTTACATATTTGGATGACTGGAACTACACGTGTTCTCTAACTTGTCCATGTTTTCTAGGCTGTTATTGATGCGGATATGGTTCCTCCACTTCTATGGTTGATAGAAAATGCAGAGTTTGACGTAAAGAAAGAGGCGGCTTGGGCAATTACTAATGTCATTTCACAAGGGACCCATAAGCAGATAGAGTAAGTCTTAAATTGTTCTCTGAGTTGTTTGTCTCTTACATGTAGTTCTGAGAAACAAACAGTTATTGCAGCTCTGTCAGTAGGAGATTAATGGACTGTCGTAACGCAGGTACTTGGTAATTCAAGATTGTATAAAACCCCTATGTGATCTTCTTAGTTGTCCAGACTCAACAATTGTAACAATATGCCTGGAGGGTCTGGAAAATATAGTGAGAGTTGGTGATGATAGAGGATACAGTGATAAATATGTGATGTTGCTCAAGGATGCTGGTGGATTGGACAAAATTGAAGCAATTCAGGGACATGAAAATAGCAATATTAATGAGATATCTGTCAGGATCCTTAATTACTGCCTAGGTTCTGGTGATAAGGATGAAAATGCAACATATCCTGCTGTAGATACCAAAGAGATTGATCCTTCAAATCAGCCTTCTACAAGTTTCAAGTTTGACTGAAGGCATTTACTAGACCTCCTTTTCTCTTTCCTGTGAATATGTACACATATTGACTGCCTATTTTTTCTTCAAGTAAATATTGACTTCCTATACAGCGATTTAAATTCATTTATTATTATTCCTTCATTTACTACACAATTTTCTGAAATAGAAATTCATGTACCAGGCATTACTATATGTGTATGTATATATAATCTTTTATTTTTAATTATTTCTATAAATTTTGAATATTTTTAAAATTTTAATTGATATGATATTAAATAGTGTGGTGTTGTATTCAGTTGTATTGTATATGATTTAAATATATCTTTGTATATAGAAAGGTATATTATTCATAATTATTAATTAGATGCAAATAATAATTGAAAATAATAAATAATGGTAATAATAATTAATGAATGAATTAAAAAATAATAATAAATAATAAAATATAAAGTATAAATAATTATCAAAATAAAATTGATAATATCTAAAGTTTTAAACAAAATAAAAACTATATATATATATATAATTTAATTGTTTTCTCCTAGTATAATTATTAGAAAAATAAAATAATAGTCATTTTATTTTTTAAATAGTGGTTAAAAATTAAAATATTTGCTTTAATTTTATTTTAGATAATATTTTAAAGAATATTTTTTATTTATTTTGAGAAACATTTTAAAATTAAATATTAGAAAAAATAAATAAAATAATATCTATCAAAGAAAATATTAAGAAAAAATTATAAATAAAGGCGAATTTTGAAAAAGGTAAATGGAAAATCAAGTTGGAATAAATTGATTTAAAATTTGAATGAAAAATATATTTATGTTTTTATGTATAGTTTTCTTTTTATTTAATACTTTTATATAAATCTAATATCATAACAAAATTATAATAATATATATTTTTTAAATATTTAAATTATTTAGTGAAGAACTGGCGAGGGTGGAGCGCCGAATTGGAGCATGGGCAGAAGCTGCCGATTCCGGGCTCCTGAAGCTGGCTCACAATGAAGGAAGAACTCTTTCACGGGCTTTAGGAGGGAGCAACCTAATCAGTTCTGGGCACATGCAAACAATTGGAGACGGAATAATGGTTTCCAAGATGTTCAGAAGCATTGGCGAGTTCCTCGTGCGGATCAGTGTAGGCTGAGGAAGCCCTAGAGCCCTGTTGAATAGGAGACAAGCAGATTGAGTGTCAAATGGCGGGGAGTATGGCCGATTAGGGCAAAAAACCAGAGGGCTCTTGGCCTCGCATCAGATCAATAGGGCGGGGCATTTTTTGGGCAAAAGAGCCCTGGAAGCATAAACCAACTGGCAAAAGGGAGGCCTCAATTCCGCCCTGTGCAATAGGAGCGAACATGATCCGTTTGGGGGAGAGCACAATCACCAGTGCGGAGAAGATGGCTCCTAGAAGAGTCAGATGGATGCCGGGGCCTCAAAGGGGTGCAAATTATGGCCGCGGGAAGATTGGGAAAGGGATCGCAAACTCGCCTCTAAAGCAAAACTGCAAATCCATGGTGATTGCCAGCAAGTCAGCGCAGAGATCTAATGCCATGTTGAGGGAGAGAGCCTTTTTAGCAAAATGGGGAGGTGTTGGCTGCTTAGCAGAAAAAATGATGGAATGGTGGAAAAGCAGATGGGGGCATAAGGTAAGCATCCAATTCTTATCCTGCGACTTTCTTTTGGTCATTTGTTCTACACTAGAAATAAAACAGAGCATAATGTTTGATAGGACATTATCAATGGAAGGGGTGGGGTTTTATTTCAAGGAATGGGAACTGAATTTTGATCCCAATAAGCATGATCATGAAAGAATAACTATTTGGGTAAACTTGCACAACCTTCTTTCTGAACATTGGGATAGGGAAACTCTAAGGCTGATAGGTGGGGAGTTGGGTACATACATTGGGTTGGATGAAACTCTTCTGGAAGGAGAGTTAAAAATGATGGCCAAGATTTGTGTAGAGATAAGCCCCTCCAACAAAAGATGTGAAACAATAGAGCTCATTATTGAGGAGGGAAGATGGGTTTAGTTGGTACAGTGGGATCTCTCTAGCAAGCAAGGGATACCTGTAAAAGCTTAAGATCTAGGACCATTGAGGCCAAGGGGATTTTCTCTAGATCCTATGTTGGAGGGTTGTGTGGATGCTAAAGGAGAGATCAAGAACCCTACACCTTTAGAAGATAAAAAGGAAGGGGATGGAGACCCCTTTAAACCCCAAGCTGATCCAGGGATGAAACTGGGGAGAAGGATAATGCCTTGCAACTAATATCTCCAAAAGTGATACAACAAGGGTACCTAGACCAACACAATTCTGTGGTGCAAGATGAAAAATTTACGCATCTAAATGAAATAATGGAGGTGAGCAATGCATTGATGGTATATGCTACTCTTGAAAACAAAGGGGGAAAGGGGACAACACTTGATGTGGATGACTCCAACAACCAAGAAAATCAGGGTACCTTGGATGATGAGATTTTGGAAGAAGGGGAGCTGAAAGAAGTAGCGATCTGGGGGGAGGTAGAACATCCAAAAGAAAACCAATTCAAGAGACAGCCACCTGAACCCAAGGAAAATTGGGTATAAAATAGAAGGATGCTACAAGATAGTCCTCAGACAATTGCAAAGGAAAGTCCAGGGGAAGAAATCCAAATAAGGAAAAAGGGCCATCAATGGCAAAGCAGAGGGTCAAGTGAAAATCACCACCATGTTGCTTAGATCAAGAAAGCACATTACCCTTCCTAGTAACATTGAGGTTAATTTCCTAGAATGTTAGGGGCTTAAATGCCCCTAACAAACAATGCCTATTGTAGTGCTTCATGGAGACATCAATGACAAACGTCCTCATGACCCAAGAATCAAAATTAAACAATTCAGAAGTAAACATGTTAAAAAAGAAATGCAAAGTTTGGAATGGGGAGTTCATGGAATCAAATGGGGCCTCGGTAGGTTTGGTGATGCTTTGGAGACCTAGAGGCGTTCATTTGGAGGTGGTGAGAAATGACAATTGGATGGCCTGTAGGGTAAGAAGTCTCTTTGCAAATTTGGTTTTTAGCTTAATAAATGTTTATGGACCCTCAAGGTGCACAAAGAAAAGGGATTCATGGTTGGAACTTGGCAACTTCGTCCTTTTGGATACATCTACTTTTTACATCGTGGAGGGTGATTTTAATGCCATTTTTCATAGTGAGGATAAGCTAGGGGGAGTACAAAGAAAATATCGATCTCAAAGAGATTTTGAGGAGTTTGTGGGGGGCAATCAGTTGTTGGAAATATGGATGGTGAATGAGAGTTTCACTTGGAAAAATAGGAGGCTTGGTTTTGGTTACTTTCCCTTTTAATTTTGAGGGCAACATTCTCCCCCAATCCAGGTTAGATCATTATCCCATCAAACTAGAAATTATTGCAGACAAAAGACCGCATAGATGACCATTCAAATTTGAAAATATGTGGTTTAAGGATGAGAACTTTATAAGTCTAGTGGACAGTTGGTGGAAGGAGTGGAGGATAGAGGGTTCAAAGATGTTCTACCTGGCATCAAAGTTGAAATTACTCAAATATCAATTAAAATAATGGAACAAAACACAATTTAAAGACATTTTTGAAGAGAAAAAGAAGTTTCTAAAAGAATTAATGAATTTGAATGAAAAAGTGCTTGCTTGTGGCATGGACAATGCTTAGTTTATGCAGTAGAAGGAATTGCTAAAATGGGGAAGTACAATCCAAGGAAGAATTTTTTTGGAGGGGAAAATCAAGGGAAGTATGGGTTTCAAAATGTGACAGGAACACAAAGTATTTCCATAACTGTACCAAAGAACAAAGGTTGTTAAATATAAACACAAGCATTTAAAAGGAGGATGAGACTATGACTGAAGAGCCCAAAGAGATTGCGAGGGAAACAATATCTTTCTTTGACAAACTACTCAACAATGTGGAAGGCTCAAATTTGATCCCACAAAAAAAAACTATTGGATTTCATCCCTAGGATTGTAGATGAAGAGTAGAAAAAGTTTTTAATGAGCATATTCACTATAGTGGAAATCAAA
>VDFB02000008.1:105686986-105797848 GCA_007258455.2 Sequoia sempervirens | reverse complement strand
ATTGCATGGAGCTCTTAGCAGGATTATATCAGATAGGGATTCACTCTTCACATTAGCATTTTGGACATCACTATAGCAGGCATTAGGCACTCAGATCAACTTTAGTTCAGATTACCATTCCGAGACTGATGGTCAAATAGAGAGAGTGAATCAGGTGTTAGAGGATATGCTATATATGTTTGTAATAGATCACCAGTCTCACTAGGAGTGAGTATTTGTATTTAGTTGAGTTTTCCTACAATAATGGGCATCACAATTCCTTAGGAATGCCACCTTATTAGGCATTGTACAATAAACCATGTAGGACTCCCTTGAGTTGGGACAAGATAGAGGACAAAGTGGCTATTGGTCCAAAGATGGTACATGATATGGAGCAACAGGTGATTTTGATTAGATAACATCTACAAGAGGCACATGATTGTCAAAAGAAGTATGTCGATAATAAGAGGATTGATTGGAGCTTCTTAGTTGGGGATTGAGTATTTTTGAGAGTACGACCACATAAGAGTCCAATCTATTATAGAAAGGGCTCTAAGCTTGCACCACAATTTGTAGACCCTTTTAAAATTTTGGAGTGGTTAGGTCCCATAGCTTATCATCTAGCCTTGCCACCTAGCATGTTGCACATCCATGATGTGTTTCATGTATCAATTTTGTGACATTATGTGCATGATGCTTCTCATGTGTTGGATTGGGATGCTTTGGAGGTGGAGTCGGGCAACCAGTTAGCTTTGGAGTCCATCCACATTTTGGCGTGACAGATGTTGGCTCTTCGAGCTTGAGAGTTGGAGCAAGTTAGGGTCTAGTGGGATTACTATGATGAGGTAGCAACCACTTGGGAGGATGCCCCACGTTTGAGGGTCCTATATCCTCACCTCTTTGATGGCTTCCAGGACGAAGGTCATTCCTAGGGGAGGAGGATGTGAGCCCTACTATTTGATACACCCTATTTGGCGATATTTTGATCTGAGCACTTTGATACTATATGTGTATTAGACTATTTTGGTTGATCACAGACATGGATATTATGCTTGTTCCATGTTTATGATACTTATGGTGGTTATATGCATGCTATGCTTTCCTTAATTACTATGCTCATTTCAATCTAGTTATCATGATTAAAACATATAATTTTCTATGGAATAGAATTGATAAGATGTTAAATTTAAACCAGTTGATGATGTGGTTTCTTTATAATAGCACCATGACTAGACATGAATTGATAAGATATGTTAATTGCTAAAGAAAAAATAATTGTGGATATTGAAATTATTGATTTCAGGATTTGATTGTGTTAATTATATGTATATGGGATTGTTGATTTAATTATGGATTATCTTGCATTAGATATTTTGACATGTGAAATTTAGTGTGCAGTTACATGCCCATAGCCAATGGAAATGAAGGTAACCAAGGGTACCCTATTGTGATAGCTATGTAAACCCAACTATGGTCCATTTGAAGGGACCATAGTCTTATTGTGTAGTATTTTATTTTGTAATTAAAATATTTAATGTTTAATCTTGTGATTTATGTTTTAAAATTCAATTGGGCTTTTGATGGGGGGTTTGGGATATTTTGATTTATTATGTTTGAAATTTAATTTCTTTTTGTGAGTTTAAATGGTTGAAAAAGTCTTTAAATTGGGTTAATTGACCCTTATTTAACCCCTAGGATGATTACCTATGGGTTAGAGGTCAAATAAACCCCAAATATTTAAAATTTTGTAAGTTGTAACCCTTTTTAATTACCCTCTAAGAAGAGTGACGGATTTGCTAAACGGTTAAAGTGTTTGCTTCAAAATCTCATTTATGAGATATGAGAGCTCTTGTTGAGTATGGAACACTCTTTGGATCTTCACTTCCTAATGTGTTGTGTGGGAACTTGTGAGGAGCTGTGTCCATAGGAGTGAATGAGAAAGTTAAATGTGTCACTCTCTCCTTTAAAGGATCTCAAGCTTTGACTCCTATTTCAATCCTTTGGAAAGCCAAAGGAAGGGTTCTTTTTAATTTTGGCTTGGTTTTCTTTGTTTTTTGGGAAGTTGGCTTGGAAGAAGAGGGATTGGAGTTGATTTTCAACTTTTTCTCCATTTGAGATTGAATTTGAGGTAGGTCTCTTTTTACTTATATGTATGAGTTTTTCCCTTTTTGTATGAAAATGTGAAAATATTGTTTTATTTATTCATGCATATGTGTATGTGGTGGGTTGGGGTTGTATGAGGATAGGCTCACCCAATTTGGGAAGAGTATCCTTTGTGGGGGATAGGAAGTTGTAGAAACCTCCATGGGGAACCAATTTCCTCCTTTGAGAAGGTGAGGCAAAAGAAAAAGGGTATGAGTACCCAAGTTAATATGATGGTATGGGTGTATGGAGAAGGATAGTATGGAAGATGTGTTGTATGTGAAGTATTGGAGAATTGGGTTGTTGAGAAGGAAGGAAATGAAAATGATATGTTCGTTATGATTCTTATGCACTAGTTCCCTTGTGGTAGTGTTGTCCACCTCTATCCCCATTTTGGGATTTTTATAGAATCATTTTGTAAATATGTAATCTTGGGTGGGAGTATCTTGTTGTGTGTTGTTTTTTTGAAATGGATTGTTTACACTACTACTATGTGTACCCGTATACTTGGTTACCTCCTAGCTTGGGGGTGGTTCATGAGAAAACCTATGGTTGGGAGGTGAGCACACCCTATTGGCCATGAAAGAAAGTTGTACTATGTGTTTACTTGCAGGTTTCATGAGAATATTGGATTGGAAACAATAATGTGTCACATTGTGAAAGAAAAGAGAGCAACTGTGTTGTAACCCTTTGGGTGAAATCTACCTTTTGTGTTGGATGTTGAAGCCTGGTAAGGTCGATTAAAATAACATATGAGTATTTTAAATCAATTGTATTGTTGCTATAAAAAGGGTGTGTTTTATGAGAACACCCCTTGTATCATTGGGTTTTGTAATGTGTATATTTTAGTTATTTGAAAATAAAGAAAAATAGATAAATAAAGAAAGCATTGCTGTGTGTAAAGATAGGAAGTGATGTGAAAATAGGTATCGTATTGTTCTTCTTTTCTTCTAGCAATAAGATTGAACCTTCGTTAAGGGAATTATGTCCTTGCATTAAGCTATTTGTTAGAGCTAAACTAGAAAGAAAGTATATTATGCCTCCTACCCTTGAGTGAATCAGATTGTATTGTAAAGGCATTATATGTTTTAAATTCTGTTAGTAAATTGGTATATGTATTGCATTCTAATTTGTAAGAGAAGATTGTTCTATGAATCATTTGCTTATATTTTCTTATGTTAAAGATACATGTGGAAGGAATATTTCTGAGTAGCTATGAGTAAACAAGGGGTCCTTCAGTGGATGGTTTCCTTCTCTATGTGTCATATTATACCTGTAAACAGATAAAATGTGCAGTATAGATCATTATTGTAATATAATAAAAGAAGAAGAATGCATTTAGTCATGATACACATAATTTTCACACTGGTGAATCATTTGGGAAAGATTCATTACTTTAAGTTCACCGTGCATTAGTGTTATGGAGGTGTAATATTTTACAAAGCTGTTTGGTTTAGCAATTGAGACCTGTAGATTCATAGTTCAATTAGCACTCCTTCGACTCTTCCTTCACCATATCTTGCTTTGAGCCTCGTACCACCGCCCAAAGTCAATGAACTTTCTTCTCTGGCATCGATCAAATTTGGAATAATATTTGCACTGAGTGTCTACACCTTGTGTGTCAGAATCATAATTCCAAACTTACTGTTGAATCCCAAAATCGTGCCTTGAGTAGATGTTTATCGTTCAACTAACATATCTTTTTAATATGAGCCATTGAACCTTAATGATTTACAACAACAATGTGAACCAGTTAAGGCAATTGACGTATGGCATGTGTTGCCGTTTTGCTTACCTTCGTTGGTCAACCAAAGTTAATGAAAGCTTCTTGCAGAATAGTAGATTTTTGCCACCATTCTTACTTGTCGAGGGTTAAGGATCGCTAATTCCCCTTACCCCATACTTGAAGAGCTTAGACGGACTTAAAGAAACAAGTTTGAACACCTAAGTCTAAAGCTCCTTATTTCCTGTCAGGGTTTGGCCATCAACCTTACCGTTTACCATCTACCTTTCTTACTCCATTGCAAACCATTACACTCACCCCTGAAACATCGAAGTGCAAAACTTTGATTCTTCTTTAAGTTGTTGGAGATTGGGGTTCTTCCTTCCACCTTGCTGCTTACATGCCTTGGAGTTAAGGTGTAAGCCAACTTACCAACCTAGGATGCCCGAATTGATTCTTTGCAAGTGCAGACAAACTTAAACTTTTTGGGAGTCAGCCTTCAAACTTTCCTTCTACCGCATATTAGCAAACTCATTAAGGAATAAGCCTAATTAAGACCAGATTCGCGAACATTGACACCATTTTGGGTGTCAAGGTTTGGGGTTTCTCTTTACCTCCTTCTTGCTTCATGTTAGGGCATAAGCTTTAACACCGAAGCTCGATGTCTGATGTTATCATACTTAACCTTTTTGTTCTTCTTCTTTTGGTTTGAGGCATTCGAAAAAGGGTATTATCGAAGCTCGATGTCCAACGTTATCAGACTTAACCTTTTTGATCTTCTTCCTTTTGTTGAGGCATTCAACAAAGGGTATTGTTGAAGCCCAATGTCTAAGGTTATTGGACTTAACCTTTTTGTTCTTCTTCTCTTTTATTCTTGAAATCATCGCTAGCCTTAGCACTTTAGATGGGTTATGGAGAGAGTAAGGTCTTTTTTGACATTAATGGGGCTATGAGTCACATAATCCATCTAAAATGCTAAGGGTAGCGATGATTGCAAGAATAAAAGAACACAAAATAGTCAATGAAAAAATGGAGGCGACCATAAGAAGATAAAAAAAACCACAATTTGTAAACCTTACATTGCTCTCCACGAATCAAAGTAGACACACTGACTATGTTCATGGTTGACATGTAGTCATAGAAGCTTGCTGCAGTGGAGGAACTGGCATGGGGTAGCAACAAAATGTAAATTTCACAATGAACATAAAAAATAGGGATAGGTACATAAGGTCTTTCATTGTGAATCATTTAAGGTTAGATGAATTTAATATTAGTAAGTGACGTATTTGTGTCAGGTTCCTGCTGATTGTGTGGTGTTTTGATTAGTTTAAATATTTAGTTAACAAAAGCATTTAGGGATGCAATATCATGTGTCTATTATAATATGGTATTTGCGAGTAAGAGAGTGTTTTATAAAAACTAAAAACACAATGAAATTTTTATTCAATGTAGTAGATCATTTTTTTAGACATTTTTGAAAATAAAAATATATATTCATACACTTAGCAATGCATGATAAGGATCATATAAGTTTAAATTTTATACAAATAATTGTGTAAGTAGCAAGTAAAACAAATTATCATAAGTAATTATACAACTCAAGTTTAAAATTGGTGTCATTACAAATTTTAAAAATAAGTAATAAATTTGCATTAAACATGGTTTAGCATAGGAAATAGTGACAGTTCAAATAACAGAAGTCCATCATTGTTCCTTTTTGTATTTCACTTTCTTCCTGCAGAGTTTGTATTTAGATAGTTGTTAGAAAATCATTATTGTATTATATAAGAAATTACTATAAATAGAAATATGCAAATAGTTAGAAATGTTTGCAAAATATTATATTTATGAATGAGAGAGTGTATTATAAGAAAATAAAAACATAATGAATTTTTTATTTAATGTAGGAAATCATTTTTTCAGACATTTTTGAAATATATATATATATATATATAGACTTAGCAATGTATGATAAGGATCATATAAGTTGAAATTTTATACAGATAACTGTGCAGGTAGCAAGTCAAACAAATTAGAAGTAATTATACAGCTCAAGTTTATAATTGGTGTCATTACAAATTTTGAGAACAAGTAAAAAATTGCATTAAACATGGTTTGACATAGGAAATAGTGGTAGTTCATTGAAAAATAGTTAGAAATGTTTATAAAATATTATATTTACCTTTTCATTGGATGTGTTGATTATTGCTCAACGCATTTGGCATGAATGATAACATTGTTCTAGTTCAATGTGAAGTGGCCTCTTGTAGAAAAATCACGTAACATGAAGATGACTGTTGATTTATCTTCAATGTAGTCTTCATATATAATATTGTGTAGATTAGGCATCAATAATTGAATAATGGACTTATCAACAAAAGACTGTATTGTTTGTTTGTTATTAGCTATTAGAATGGTTTTAAGATAATGAGAGTAGATATAAGTAACTTCTTCATTACATCTAACACACTGAGCAATTTTCTCTTCAAGTGTTTCATAATTTTTAAATTTGTAATTGTATTTTGGACAAAATGCATGGAACGAACTTGAGAATGGGTTGGCCACTTTCAAAATTCCCTCAATCTGCAACATATATTATAATATTATTGTAATAAAAAAAATAAAATTGTAAATTTAAAAATCTAACAATTTCAAAACGATTACCTTAAGTGTTGAATGCAAGAATCTATTCAGTTTTTCTAGCACGCTCTTCTATTATTTAGTTTCTAAATAAATGTAGACTGACCAATGCGAAATGTGTTGTTTTCATCTTTCCTTTTTACAATCTTTTTGAATAGCATTGCTATAAATTGATTTTCTAGCACTTGATCTTCTATTGCCACAAACTGTTGTGCCAAACTCTGGTGTATTTGTAATTGTTTGTTATTGACAACAAAATTAGTTTTTTTCTTGAATTTTAATAAAATACAAAGAAATTAATAATAGATGTAAAGTAGATTAGGAGAAGAGTTTGAGACATATTTGTACTTGTGCTTTGTCCATCTCAGAATCTCCATCTCTGATGTCAATAAAATATTAAAAAGGTGTTCTTTTGGTGGAGATTACCAATGCACCCATTGTTCCAATAGGATAGTTATATGTATTTGTAAGAAATTGTTTGATTGTCATGTTTGGTATGAATTTGATTTTTAACAAAGATAGGGTATTATTTCAATTGTACTTGATTCTTTCAAAATGAGTATGCAATCACAATCTCCATGATCATAATCTGTTTTAGGAGCAATTTGAAAATTCAATATACATATTACTGATCTTGCAATTATTTTGTCTTCAAGTTGTTGGACAAGCTCACCAATGACATTTAAAGTGTTTGTCATTTCAGCTTTAACATCTTTATTGATTTTGTCTAGTGTGGCTTTGTATACTACCATGATGTCACCGTAAAAAATATTTCCATCTTTTTGAGCATTTAGATCTTTAATCAAGATATGAAATTTAGATTTTTAATTTTTAATCTATAGAAAACATAATAAAATTGATTTAATTCTAAAAAAATGAATTGGTATAGTTTAAATGAAAATAGAGTGTGTTAATTACCTTTTCCCGGATGTTCTCATTTGGCTTGTGGTTGTTTTTCTGTTATCTTACTTCTTTCCAATGTTTTACTATAACAAAATTATATAGTGTTGAACTGTGTTTAATCAAATTATATTAGGGGTGAAGGCTTGCATGCCTTAGCTGCATCTACCTTTCCTGTGCATGGCGACTTTTCTATTCGGGGGTGTGTGGGGTGGTTATCTTGGCGAGGGTTTTTGCAGATCTGGTGGGGGTTTGGGTGGCATTCTTTGTTTTATATTTTCTTTTGCAGATATTTTCACGTGGTATTGTGATATTGGTGGACCTGTGTATTGGGCGGGGATCTTGTCTAATCCTTGCTGGTGATTTGGCGCTGAGTGGGGCCTCGGCCTGGGGTTTTTTCTCTTTTGGGTGTGCCCTTGTCTGGAGGTGTGTTGTTTATGTGTTTGCTGGTGGGTGCTCGCGACCTGTAACAGATTGTGGCTCCCTCTTGTCCTCTGTTCAGCGGGTGTTAGCTGCAGCGAGTGGGGTTGGCATTGGGTAGAAGTGGTGCTAGAGAAGTGTGCGAGGAGGGGTTTGGTGTTGGGTAGAATTGGTGCTGGAGCAGTGTGTGGGGTTTGGTGTTGGGTGAAAACAGTGTTGGGTGTTGGGTGTTGTGGAATGGCGGGGGCTTCCCAAATCTTGGTGCTTGCTGGTGTGAAGCCATCTCAGGGTTTTTCTACGGACATGCATGCATAGTTGAAGGATTCCTCTTTTGTGGGTGAGAGCTCTAAGCTTAAGAAAGTAAATGGCTATTTTCCGTAGAGTCATGATTGTCCAGTCTTGGTTATTTCCCCTGAATTGGTACAAGAGGACATTTCTTATTGGAGCCAACATGTTCTGATTTGTAAGTTCCTAGGTATTCGTGTCCCTCTCTCGGCTTTGGAGTCCTGAATTCGTCGGTCCTGGCAGGTTGAAGGTGATTTTGATATTTTGGTGGCTGTGAATGGCCATTTCATGGTGGATTTTTTTTGCATTTTGGATCGTAATCGAGTTTTTGAGGGAGGGCCATATTTTTACAATCATGTTGGCTTGTTCATGAAACCCTAGCATGGAGGATTTAATGTGGCAGAGGATTTGCCTTCACGGGTTCCTGTCTGGGTCTGTTTTCCATGGCTGCAGTTGGAGTTTTGGAGGGAGGATATTCTGCACCGGATTGCTGCTTTCTTGGGGAAGCCAACTGCCATCGCTCAGAATACTTTGGATAAAAAGGTATTCTCTTACGCTCATATTTGTGTTGAAATTGACTTAAATAATCCTTTGCCAGATTCTTTGGAAATTTGTCTTGGCTCTGCCTCGTGGGTTCAATAGTTAGATTATGAGCCCCTTCCTTTTCAATGTCATTTTTGTCATGAGTATGGACACCTTCAACAGCAATGTCCTTGGGCACCCAAAGCAGTTGGGGTTTATTCTCCTCTTTCATCAGGGCCTTCGGTGGAGAAGGGGGATAAAGGCAAGGCTCCTATGGCTGAGGGTGTGCCCGATAAGGATGGCTTTATTCCTGTTAAGCCGAGGGCTAAAGGGAGGGGTCATAAGTGGGCCTATAAGGATAGGCAAGGTTATTAGGGATTCAACCATTTTGAGGTCTTGGATAATCAGGCCTTGAAGGAAGGGATTCCTGTTGATATTTCTTTTGGGGCCACTGGTATTGACACAAGGCTAGAGCAGGCAATTGTTGTTAAGGATAATTCTCTGACTTTGGAGCAAGAGAATTTTGGGCTTCCTGGTGCCTTTGTAGGTTCGTAGGATGATATTGTATTAGCGGATTTAGCTAAGGAGGTGTTGAATTTAGGTAAAGGACGGGGGTCATCTCTTGTTCTGGGGGGTGCAACAACACCCTCTCAAGAAAGGTCATTTTGAAAATTCTTCTAAAATTGGTCGTAAGAAGGATGTGGACAAGATTAAATCTACTAGGGATTTGCTGGTGGAATTTGGGTCTATTAAGACCATTAATTCCCACTTCTCTCAACTTTCCTCATGATTATTCTTTCATGGAATGGAAGGAGGTTGAATAGCACCTCCTGTCAAAAGGCTATTCAGGATTTGATTGTGGTTCATTCTCTAGATATCTTTTACGTTTAGGAGACTAAGCTTTGAGTGGACTTCATGCTTCAGTATGCTCCTCATAGTTGGTGTTCTGGTCAGTGTCAGTGTATTGGTTCTAGGGGAAACTCTAGAGGTATGACTCTTTTTTGGGATCCACGTAAGGTTGTTCCTCGTTGGTGGATTTCTATCTATTCCTCTATTTCTATGGTGGATTCTATTTTAGAATATGGTGAGACTATTTTGGTCACTAATGTTTATGCTTCGATTGATATCCATGGTAAAATCTAGCTTTGGGTCCATATTAGGTATGTTAGGTCTTGTGCACCTTATCATCCTTGGATCTTAGCTGGTGATTTCAATTCTGTGTTGTGTTTGGAGGAGAAAAGAGGGGGGCTGCATAGGCTTGGACCTGCTTCTGATCTTTTTTGGGAAAATGTAGATTCTCTTACTCTTGTTGATGTTAAACCCTCTAATGGGATATTCACTTGGAATAATAGATGGAGTGGGCCGAAAGCGATATCTGAGCGGTTGGATAGATTTCTTGTTTCTAGTTTTTGGGTGGGTGGTAGCTTAGTCACTTGCTCTGAGACTCTTGACTGGTGCGGCTTTGATAATTGTCCAATTAAGTTTTCTGCTTCTTCTTTTCCTATTCCAAAGAATCCTCCCTTTAAATTTCAGCTTATGTGGCTTTGAGATTCTTCCTTGTATGATCTTGTTGCTCAGTGGTGGTGGGATGGAGCCCCTGTGTATGGTACAACTATGTATTCTTTTGTTAACAAGCTACAATATGTCAAGTATCATCTTAAGTGATGGAATAGGTCATGTTTTGGAAATCTTCAAGATAAGAAAAGGGAAGCATAGATCGTCTTGCTATTATTACTCTCCAAATTCAAGATTTGGGATTTTCGAAGGCTCTTGGACATGCTGAGTCCCAAGCTCTGAAATTGGTGGAGTGGGAGCTCCATGAGATTTTTTGGAAACAAAAGGCTTGGATTGACTGGCTTCTTGAGGGTGATAGGAATACTGCTTTCTTCCATCATTCTGTACAAGCTTGCTGGAATAAGTGTTATATCTCTTCTCTTGTTAATTCTGAGGGTCTTTCGATTTCTTTGCAACAAGATTTGTCTAGAGAGGCTCGTCTATTTTACTCTGCTCTATTTACTAAGGATTCACCTCCAGTTGAGGCTGATGAGAATATGGTCCTTGCTTGCGTTCCTTCTTTGATCTCTAATGCTTTGAATGATTCTCTTACTCATCTAATTGCTTTGTCTGAAGTGGAGGAGGTTGTGTTTGGGATGAATAAGGGGAAAGCTCTAGGCCCTGATGGTTTCCCAGTCGAATTTTTCCAAGAGTTTTGGGATATTGTGAATTTGGATTTGTTGGAGGTTGTTCGAGAGTCTCTTCATAGTAAGCATATGCTTTGAGCCCTGAATGCTACTTTTATGGTTATCATTCCTAAAAAGGAAGGTGCTAATAGGCTTGAATTCTTTAGACCTATTGCACTTTGTAATGTTGTGTATAAGATTATTACGAAATTGATTATTGAGAGGCTTAAGCCTTGTCTTCTTGTTGTCATTTGTGAGGAGCAAGGAGGCTTTGTGGTGGGTGGTCAAATTCTTGATGGGGTGGTGGTTTCCTTTGAGGTCATTCATTCTATGGCAACCTCTAAGGATAGGTCTATGTTCATCAAGTTGGATATGGCCAAAGCTTACGAAAAAGTTAAGTGAAGTTTTCTCTAGAAGATTCTATTGGCCTTTGGTTTTTCTTCTGATTGGGTGAGTTGGACTATGAGTTGTGTGACTTCTTCCTCATTTTCAGTTATTGTGAATGGTGAACCTTCAGAGCTTTTTGGTGCTACCAGGGGCCTTCGTCAAGGGGATCCGCTTTCTCCTTATCTGTTTATTATAATGGCAGAGGGGCTAGGCCGGTTTCTTAAATTTTGGGTTTCTCAAGGCTTGATTCATGGTTGGCAGTGGGGTTTGGGTTTTCCAATGCTTTCTCATCTCCAGTTTGTGGATGACACCTCTCTTATGGGGTTGGATCGTATTCGGGAAGCTGAATTCTTTAGGCAAGCTTTGGATATTTTCCTTGCTACTTCGGGTCAGAAAGTCAATGAGCAGAAGTCTTCTATTTTCTTCTTTAATACTCCTCAGGCTATCCAATGATGAATTGCAGCTATTTTGTAGTTTCAGTTAGGGACTCTTCCCTTTGTCTATTTGGGTATTCCTCTTACTGTTGGTCATTAGCCCAGGTCCTCCTAGTAGATTTTGCTTGATAAGCTACGATGAAAGGTCACTCATTGGACTCATTAGTGATTGTCTACTGCTGCTAGAGTGACTCTTCTCAAGTTTGTTATCCAGGCCCTTCCTATCTACAGATGCTTTGTTCAAGCGGCCCCTATGTATTTCCTTAGGGAATTTGATGCTCTCTCATGTCAATTTCTTTGGAGTGGTAACTTACTATCTACTAAGTGGAGCCTTGTTAAGTGGGAATTTGTGTGTAGACCAAAGCAGGAGGGTGGTCTTGGTTTACGCTCTGCTATTTTGAATGGGAAAGTTCTTGCTGCTAAGCTTTACTGGTGCTAGAGTACTAATCAACATTAGTTATGGGCCCGTATTCTCAACCATAATTATCTTAGGGGTGTTGCGTCTTTTGAGGTTCTTCGCTATCCTCTGGAGGGGAGTGGTTCTATTATTTGGCATACTTTGAAAGTGGGAGCTCATTTGATTAAGCGTGCAATTTTTTGATCTATCATTTAGGGTCAGTGGCTCTATTTTGGTTAGATTCTTGGGATGGTCACCCACCTATTCTCTTTACTTTTCCTCACCTCCAGTCCCTTTGTGATATTTTTACTACGACTGGATCGGATACCATTGAGCATTATAAGGTTGCACAACATTGTGGACTGACTGTAAGCTTTCATTGGAAGCATCCTTCTGAGTGGCCACCTGGGGGGTCTGAGGGGGATAGGCGTGAGTTGGTTCAAATTTTGGCTTCTCATGATTGTAATTCTTTGAGGGGGCCTGATGTCTTGGCTTGGGATGGTACTGATTTTTCTGGGAAGTACTCTATGTCTGCTGGTTATAAGCAACTTGGTAGGCAGTTGTTTGGGGATATTGAGGTCCCGTGGTGGAAGAAAATTTGGCATAAGTTATCGTGGCCCAAGTGCAATTTTTTCATGTGGTTAGTGGATCAAAAATGGTGTCTTACTTGGGATAATTTGTGTAAGTGTGGTTTCCAAGGCCCTTCAGTGTGTGTATTGTGTTGTAACTATGAGGAGAGTGTCTCTCATCTCTTCTTCCAATGTTCCTATGCTAGGGAGATTTGGAATTTTTGGTGTAGGGTGTGGAACATGCCTTGTTGGCATGTTTCCTTGTTGACTGAGTTTGTGGATCGGTGGGGCATGGGCCTTGTTTCTACTTACTTTCTTTAAGCTGCTTGGGCTCTTGGCCCATCCTTTATTATCTAGAACCTTTGGTTGGAGAGGAATCATTAGATTTTTCAGGATGTGATGTTGGTGGCCCCTCGCCTGTGGTGGAAAATTCTGCATTCTTTAGGAGAAACTGTTGCAGCTAAGTGTGATATGTCAGAATCAGTGGATCCTTCAGATGTTGGTTGTTGTAATCGTCTTCATCTTCCTCCTCAGCAACAAAAGCTCAATCGCAATAGATGTAGACATCCTACTCTGAATGTAAATAGGGAGGGGCAATGGTCTCCTCCACCTTAGGGAGTCTTAAAAATCAACACAGATGGCTCTTCTCCAGGAAACCCTGGTCATGCTGGAATTGGTGGTGTTGGTTGGGATAGCTCTAGAAATGTTTAGTTTATCTTCTCTATTTATAAGGGTCTTCATACTAATAATTTAATGGAGGCTCAAGCCATTTTATCGACTGTGGAGCATGGAAGTCAATTGGGGTGGTGAAGGATCATATGTGAGTCTGATTCCCAGGTACTGGTGAACTTGTTGAATAGGTGACATTTAGATGATGTTAGCTGGAATTTGGCGTTGATTGTTGAAAAGATTCTCAACCTTTGCACTTCTTTGGAGTTTGTTACTTTCATGCATATTCCTAGAGAATGGAATGGTGTTGTTGATTGTTTGGCTAAATGGGCTTTTGATCATATTCATGATTGGAATTTGATGGATCAGGGTCAGTTACCCCCGGATCTGTCTCAACAGTTGGACCACTTGGTGGAGCTTGATAGGGCTGTGTAATGCCCTTGCTTTGTACTTCTTTTTGTTTTAATAAATTTTTACCCCTCCTTTTTGTTTTTTAATTAAATTATAGTAATTATTTTCTATGAGATAATGTGTAAAATTATCTTAAAGCAATTAGAGAACAAAATTTCTTTGACTAGAAATAAAAATATGTTAATGCATTATAGGTAATTTATATTATATAGTGATTGTGTGAAATGTGATTATTTTGTCTAGTATGTTTATTGGTATTTTCAAGTCAAATTATTTTGTTGATTAAGATGGAACTTTATAAAAGTGGCAAGGTGATCAGTCCAATATGCTTTTGATTTGTAAATAGAGGATGTATGATATTTAAATTACACTAGACATGGTCAATTAGTGGTTTGTTTATAGCGTGTGATTGGTTCAATATGAATTGTATGTTGTATTTTTGCATATGATTAAAAAAAGTTTTTTTTTGGTTTTGCTTTCTATAGTCATGTCAGTATTGAAGTCTCCTATAATGTACAAGATATTTTTTGTGTTTATATGTGTAAGTATTTTATTCATGATAGTTATAGTTTCTAATATTGGAGTGTTGGGTCTTGCATAAATATTACATAAATTCAACTTGTTAGTTAGGAGTACTCTTATTGTGATGGCTTCATTGTATGTTGTTTTATGTTGTCTTATTTTATATATAACTAGATTATTTTAGTTAAAGTCATTATTCCATGCATATTATATATAAAAAAGCAATTAAAATGTTGAAATAGATCATTGGTTTTAGATGGATGCATGCGTGTTTCTTGTAAACATAAGATATTAGATGAAATTACATCATGGGCATTGAGAATTTCATTTGTATGGGTATGTAAGCTACGAGTGTTAAGTGTACACAAAATTATTTGTGAGATGCTATTAGAAAGAATAGTTTAATTTTCAAATTTCCATTGTGCATTTGATTGAAGATGTGACATCTCAAGGACTATTGTTTTCTTCACTTTAATTTTTTTTTTACATTCAAAGGTTTGAGAAAAAATAATGATTCAATTGATTTTGTTCATGAAAGTTCTATATATGTTAATCCATAACATTGTCTTATGCCAATGTGATCAAATCCTACAACTTGCATTGTAAGTCCTTGAGATTGATGCATAGTTCATGCACATGCTAATTGTATTGGAAATTGTTTCCTAATAGTATTTTTTTTGGTGAATGTTTGTTTGGAGGGGCCTAACAATGTGAAGTATAGGTACCCATTCTTTATCAATGAGCTTAGTATAATAGTGTGCTAATTTTCTAAATTTTTATTAGCCAATTTTTGAATTGTTAAATTTGATTCAAACAATAACAAAATCATTGTGTTTGGTATATGCTTTAAATATTCCATCCAATCCATTCACTAGACCATATTGTGTGTTGTAGTTACTAGCATAGGTTTCTACAAGCATATTTGGTTTCAAGTACATATTTGAGTTGGTAGTGTAGTTGTATGATTGTATAATTCTATTCCATTGTAGTTATCCTCATGTTCATCATTTGCATCTAATACTATCATTTCTTCAGGAATAATTGAAATCATTTTTTTATTATGTTAATCAAAATATTTTCTTCTATAAAAAAGAAAAGGGAATGTTGGGTCCATTGGTGGTAGACATAAGCAATGTTGATTAAGATAATCCAAATCGTCATTTGTTTGTAAACCTAGACGAATTCTATTGAGAGTTGTAATGAATTTCTCATCCTTTTGTTGCATGGTAGAGATCAAGGAATAACTTACTTTATATTCTCTTTCAAAAAATTGTAAGGAATCAATTCAGTTAATGTTGGTCTATTTTTAAATACAACATAGTCAAGTATAGGCTATTCTTGATAAAGATCACTACAAAAAAATGTATCAAGGTTTGTAAAGTATGAAGTTGACATTTAAATTATATCTTGTAATCATTTGTCATTGTAACATAAAAATGTTGAACCTACTAATGAGATTTCATCTATGATGAGCACACGTAGTTGATGATAACACTTTGACATTGTATCTAATGTTTTAATGTTCAATGGAATAAATTCTGATATGTTAAAAAGGTATGTGGAATGTTGAATGTAGTGTGACTCCACCCATGTTGTATGCTGATTTTCTTGTATAAGCAATTATTATACCCTTTGGCTTGTCTGGGTCAATGTAAATAGAGTTGTTTATGCGAAGAAGGGCTTGGTATATGGATTTTGCAGTGAAAGTCTTCCTAGTTCCAGCTCCACCTATTAAGAATAAATGTAATGGAGTTTTAATATTTTTCATTTTAAAAAATATAATATCCTTTACAATTGCTTGTTCTTTTTTAACATTTGTCTTAATTTGTAATACTCATTTTCGCCCATAATTTGTGGGTGTTGAACAATTTCAATTGCATTATAAGCTATACTATTTAATTTATTGTTGTTCATAGTTTCAAAATCTACTTGTATGTCATATTGTTCTTCATTTTTAGTTTTTTTTTGTGATGAAATATTTTTTCTCAATGTTATCATCTTTAGAATTTAGCTCATTTATAGCTTTGTCAATGTCACCCCATTCATAGTTGGTGTTGTAATTAAAATTTGCATGATTAAGCTGAATTTTTCATGATGTAAATAAACATTTTGCCATGAGTTGAAATTGTGTTTTAATGTATTCTCATTTATTGTAAAGGTCACATAGAGTAATAATTTCTCTCTACAATGATTTTCTAAATCAATATGTTTATTAAAATTGATAAATCATATAACATTTGGTTTTTTTTGGTTCAATTCTGTTGCCATTTTTGCTATACTTTGAAAAAAATTCTACAAGGCATATGCTTATAATAGTTTTAAGATGTTTTATATAGTAGTCTATTAAAGAATTACAAATTACATTCTCTGATTCATCTTGTTCTTTGTTTAATTATTTTATAGATTTTAAAATAAATGTGCAATAATTATCAATTCTTTTATCAATGAATATAAATTTTCTTGAGCTATAATTTAGTGATAACACAATGCGAGACACTTGTTGTGAGGAAATTTGTTGTAAATTAAGTATAGAATTTCCAAGTTGGCTTATCATCTTTATGAAATCAATATTATTTTGTTGGTGGTCTTTACATATTATTTTAAATGCATATGTCATTGAATTGTCCACTGTCATGTAAGAGCTACAATACATTGTTGCAACATATGCATTAAGAACAAATTGTGCATCTATATTTGCTTTCCATAGTTTTGGATTTTTTTGTAAAACTATTGTTCCATATATATGATGGTTTTCTTTGTAATAGAAGTGTAGGTCTACGAAGTGTTGATCTTATAGCCATTATGTACTTGTCCTCATTGATATCCATTTCATCTAAGAACATTTGCAAAGAGAAGGATATGCCATATTTTGCTTTTTGTAATTTGGAAAAGATATTGTTTGTGATTGAAATTGTGGTTTTAAGTATTGTAGTTTTTTTAATTGGTGGGAATGAAAAATTATATTTACAAGCTCCTTTTTTTTAATTTCCTACATTGCTTTGTATGATGATGCTTGTGTAGTATAACTATATTAGGTTGCAAATGTTTAGTGCTACAAGCAATGTACTTGTCTACAAAATCTATAATATTTGCATAACTATTTATGCCATAGATTGGTGCATTTGTTATCCACAAAATGATCATGTTCATTTCCACAATTTTGAAATTCAGTTATAGAGAAATAGTCTAAGACATTTCTAAAGAAAAAATCATCTGTAAATATCAATTTTTTGATTGCATTGATTCTATGTCTATAGCAGTGTGTGCAAGTAACTGGATCTTTTTTGATGAGATGAAATTTTTCATTTTGATTTTTGGTATAACATTCTTGTTGTTTTGTTCTTGATTGATGTAAATTATGTTTCAAGTGTGTTTGATGGAGGATCCTAATTTTTTTTGGCACTAGTAAATGTAACAAAAAGGTAGGTGGTCCCAGTTGTTGTATCATTGCAAATACATTTTTTTAAAGTTGTTGTGAATTATATGGAGAGATTCTTATTCTTTCAAAATTAATGTAGCCAATATTTGATTTGATTATTTTTTCTAGGTTAGGTTTGTGTTTGACTTCTTTTTCTACTAGATTTCTTCCTTTTAGTTGACCTTTACGAATTCTTATCCATATTGTAGACATAAATTGTATAATTATTTTAATGGTTTTGAAAATTAAGTTCGTTGTGTGGTAAGAAAATTGTCTATTTGAGTGTAGTAGTTCCCATTGTGCAATTTTTTGGTAATTAAATTTTTAAAAATGTCATCATCACATGGATTACCAAAAAATAGTGTAGAAAAATTCATTTCTTCAACATACTTATCTATAAAGATTCCAATTGGATAATGCTCTTATGTAGGTGCAATTTCTATGATTTTATCTTACATTTTATGCATAGATGTAGATTCAGTGATGCCATGTATCAAAGTTTCACAGGGATCTTCATGTTATGTGTTACAAGTTCTAAATCAATTTCAATTGTACTATGTTCATTGTTGTCTTCATTTTCATCATTGGTTTTAAGAGATTCTTTCCAATCTTTTTTTATTTTAACATTTTACATTCTATATAGCATTATCTTGCTTAATTAAGTCAAAGCTTACATGATAATATTTGGTCATACCATCCCTTTTTGGAATGCATTTTTATATTCTAATGGTCTTTTGAGAGAAATATTGATTGTTGATGTGTCATCAATAGATTGTGGCAGTGATTTTTGTATAATGTTTATGTTAATCGGAACATTAATGATAGAACCAGTTAATCCTATTTGAGATCTTTTGTATCCCACTTCCCAAATTTGAGCAAATGCAATTCTATGTGAGAGAAGTTATTCTTCTAATTGTGATAGACTTTGTACATATTTCATTGGTTTTTTTGTTCAAATATTATGCGGTGTTACATGTTTAGGAAGCATGGATTGTTTCAATTATGTATGCCATGTTCGAAAAATAGAGTTTATCAATACATGATCATTAGATTGTATTAATTTGTAATAGGTTTGTTTGTATTTATCTTTGAAAATCCTAATGTTTTTGTTGAAATATAATATTTGATAAATTGCACATGCATATTTTGGTGTATCTTGATTTTTTTTTTCAAAAATTTCTATTGGTGATAATGAACTTTTTTTTTTGATGTTGTAGATATCATTGTTCAATTATTGCGTATATGTTGTTTGATTTTGTGAAATGAAGTGGTGTTGATATTTTCTAGCTTTTTCATTTTGATAGGTTGGACAATTTGATTTTGATTATTATTTTTAATGAATTGTTTAAATTGGTGAAATGTTGTTGGTGGTTGGTAGTTAAGATTTTATGTTTGGGAACTTAGAAGTGGCTCAAAATGTCCATTACAAGGATTTGAATCATGGAAAAGGATCTAGAGTACGACTATGCATGCAATGATTGGTTTAAGTACAAGTATTTTTTCCCTAATATCATTGACCAAAGACATATTTATATTTTTAGCCATTTGGATAGCCAACAAATATAAAATATATCTCCCCATAGTCCAATTTCTTTGTTAATTGTAGATAGTTTTGTAGATAATCACATTCTACATAAATATGCTGTAGGAGCTTGTACTCTGTGCAATTGATGTAGAGTGTAAGGATCCAATTTGTAGTTATATTTAATTAATTGCTTCCGTTTCATGTAATGCCCCACCACACAACCCTAAAGAGAACTAATATGCCAACATTTATGACACAATTTTTTTTTTAAGTAACTAACATGCAACATAATATTAACACACAACATTTGAAATGAACTATACATGTACAACATATGGCAAAGTCCCTTGGGGTTACATGACTGCATTACATTTCAAATCAACATCTATTACATTACATGAAAGATAGACATACACCAATAACCATAAGATAATAACATGGACATGGACAATACATTAATAATACGAAGATACATCGCTCAAGGATTACATCGATGCAATGGTACTTCCCAACATGAATGGGAATAGTACAATATCATGGAATGTTACAAATGAAATGTATGAATACAAAGCCTCAAGACTGGTTCCAATACTTGTATATCTCTGGAGTCTCAGTAATAGGTACAACTCGATTACGATTGGGGACCCAATGGGATGCATAGCATGTTCCACCCGACCACGTGATCCCAAAATCCCACCCCCTGTGCTAGGATATGACAAGAAGGACCTCAACAAAAACCATTAAGTGAAGCAAGGATTACAAAACTCCATGACATGAGCAACAATAACATAAGGTAGCATCCAACACAAGAAATAACCAACACAAGATGTTACCAACACAAGAAATAGCTAGCATAAGAAACACGTAAACATCCAACACAAGATACATCCAACATAGAAAACATCCTCTTCTAGAGAAACCAAGAAATAAGACAACATGACAAAATCATCACATAGCAACATCTGCTTCTAGAGGTACATGAACCACAAGAGGGGAACAACAAACATACAAGGTTGTTAAAGGGTGGAGTGTCATCGCATAGGTAGTCATGGGTTACCTTGGCGTAACCTTCCTAGGCTGCTGACCCCCATCCCGGGTTATCTTGGTAACCTCTACTGGTTGCTGGATCCCCATGCTCACTATGTAGGATCAACATACCTTGCAAGATTACTATGCAAAGGCAAGACAATTGATCTTGCCATTCTAGGCCTTCCCACTCATCCCAAGCCTAAACGAGCACTTGGGCCCATGAGTGAGGCTACATTATTTGAGTTAATGTGTGAAACTACCCAAACCCCCTAATTAATTAATTATCACTTGATTAAACTCATATTGGGTTATCCTGGAACAACCACTTTGGGCACCGACCCCCACTGAGAGCCACTCCCTCAACTAACAACAAAATCCATAAACGCAACGGGGCAAGCCAACTTGCACAAACTAACAAAACCATATAAAAATGCACATAAAATGAGGCAAGAAACAACTCACACAAGATCTCCATAATAAATCATTTCCACCGTGCAAGGCTCAAACCCACATAAACACAATCCAAGTGTAAAGATCAATCATATAACCAAAAATCATGAAACCACCCACTTTCAGGTGAAACAACATAAAACTCAAATAAATACTTTAGACTTGGTATGGGTTACCCAAGGTGGATCCTCCTAGGTTGCCGGCCCCCATACCAACTCTTGCAAGTAAAAATAATATCCCCTCTAACCTCTGGAAGACAAACAAATTACATTACAATGGTTCCCAAATCGATGTGGCTATAGAACATGATCTCAAAATCAAAACCAACCAAAACCATCTCAAAACTAAACATCTGCGACATCAATTGTAAGAACAACCAATTCACAACTCAACACTGAAATCAACTCAAAAGAAGACAACTCAATTCCAATAAGAACAATGATTATCAATAAGAATCATCAAACAATACATCCATGGAAGACCTTATTTTCTCAACTCATATTACTTATCCACATTCAAGCACAAAGTTCAAAACAACCAAGCATTCAATTAATTCTAGCTGTTATGACAATAGTAATTCATGTAATGATGCATATCCATTAACAATTAAGAATGCCAAGTAGAATTACTAAATAATTCATTAATACTTGACACAAAGCTAGAACATATATTCTAACACATAAACACTATCTTTTCAAAAAGGATACAAATATACACTTGAATTCCTAAATCTCTTTTACTTAATTTACTATCAATCCAACTATACAATAATTAAGGACGAAGTCCCCATTCTCTAAAATATTGCAAACATTCATAATCAATTATTAAACAATTAATCTAATAACTAATCTCTTATCGTATATAAAATAATCCTGAAAGATTCAATATTCAACAATTAACGAAGAGATAATTTAATTCTTTTATTTAAATCAATCCTTTAATTATTGAATTAAAGATAGGCCAATTCTTTCAAAATATAAGTTAAGTAAAGTTAATATTTTATTTTAAACTAATTTAATTCAATCACTTTCTTATCTAATTCTCTTTCAAATTAATTACTTAAATACTAATATTTCTATTTAAATCCAATTTCCAAGAAATACCATAATAATATTCCTTTGTCATATTGATACTCTATGATTTTCTACAAGTATAATTATATATATAAGTATATGTAAATAAAATTGACAGATTGCATCCGCGCTTTTAATTTAATATTATATATAAATATAAATCTATATAGGTATTTATCTTTAAAGCAAAAGCTCCTGCAAGTTACAAATGCAGATTATCTTATATAACTATCCATATATATATAATTAGACATATAGATACGCCGGTGACTTAGGAGAAACTTCAATTTTCAAATTCAAGCCAATAAGTCTGAGAACAAGGCCACACATAGAAGTATGCATAAATATATATACCAATTTACAACTAACTCAATATCAACCAAGTAAGATAGTATGCATTTATGAGTTTATAACCAGCGCAGTGAAATAAATCTAACCCAGACCATTGTTTACTATGCATTGTTTACATTATATCGAACTTCAGAGCAATCAAATTTTGATAAATATCAATAATAGTTTGTAATACATAATAATCTACTGGAGGATGTCTGATTAAGACTCGACTTAACCGTGAGAAGGTAATATAAGCGGTGGTGCATGCAAGAAACCATAAGTTTAAAATTGATTACACAACAATGTTTATGAAATAGCCGATGCTAATCTAATTCCACGTTGCGCCGACAGGGAAGTAACACATTGTTCTAAAGTCATTTTGACAAGGAATGTGACAAAAATAGCTACGTATGGCATTCGGCTGTACCCATAGCTTAACTACAAGTTACTACTATAAGATGGCGACATAGGGAAAATTCAGGTGTTAGAAGGTGTGTAGATAGAATTGCATGCAAAATGAGGGAGGAAAGACGACGCAAAAGCAGTTTGCAAGAGAGATTGATCTGAGAGATGCGAACCATTTCCATCATTAAAAAAAAAAAAGACAACTTTCTTGTGGAGATTATTGGTGATGCTAAATGGAACCATCTGATAAATGGGATTGTTCTATAATTATGAGCTCTGGATCAGACAACCAACAATAACGAAGGGGAAAATTCAATATTTTGTCATACGTTGTGGCTACATAAAAATGTGTATGCAAAGACAAGGAAAGCGAACTGATCCCAAAAGGGGATTTTCAAGAATGTGATATCATGAAATGCCATCATTTCGGATTAAAAGAACACATTGAAAGGACCTCTAAATTTTCAAACATATGCTAGTGGTTAAATGGCTGAGATGGCGCAAATAGGGCATAGCACAAACAAGCGAATTGATTAAAGGAATGCCATGAGAACTGTCTTTGCATGGTCTGTGATGTTTGCATGACATGCCTAAAATTCCAATGATATAATAGCTTTAGATGCTTTCAAACAATATGATTTAAGTCCAGTTTCAAATTTCTAAAATAGATATGGATAGAACACAAAGAGATCTAAAATACTTGAAATGTAAAAAGGGAGATGTGTAACTTATAAAATCCATCACAGTGCCCTTGTAGCCGAAATACGACACAAGAGATCTAAAGAAGCCACAGAGGGCCAGATTACGCCTCGATCAATCAAAATTCTGCTCCAAACTTTCTTTGTTCTTCACCCCCCCACAAATCTCTTCGCATTAATCCAAAAATAAATGCCACTATTCTTCATTTATGCACAACATTACCCTAGGAGGGCGGTTACAAAACCATTCATGCAAAATTCTATAATTAGATCTTCATGTGAAACTGACATAAAATTGCATTTAAATTTTATTTATTATACTATTATTCATTACTTCCACAATCATTTTATTTTATTTTATAATATTTATGTTTTATTTTTTTAATTCAATTTAAACATTAATAATATTTTATTTGTCAAAATCACAAAAGTATTAAATTTTTTATTTAATTTATCATAATACCTCAAAACACAAATCGAATAAATTGAATCTATACCAAACCACACCTAACTTCGCAGCGAAATAGAAAGCATCACAAGATGACGCAAATAGAGGCGCACTACATTTCATTTTTTACAAGACAACTTAGGAAATAATCAATAGTGCCATTATGTAGTTGAATTGATGTGTAATGATATTTGAGTAAGAGTTCTAATGAGTCAAACAAGCAATCTCCAACATTGTACTTAAATGTGTTCGTTCTAAATAGTCCTTCACTTTTAATGTAATATCAATGTTGCAAGGTTGAGTTTGAATTTTGAATTGATAATTGTCTACATCTATCATCTACATTTTTCTGTCTTGTAGTTCTTTTGATCTCTTCATTTGTTTGATAGAAACAAAGGTTTTATATTAATCGAATTTAAATGAGATGTTGTAACTATGATCTATATGGGGAAATGCTTACTGATTTCCTTTGTCTATTAATTGTAAAATTTTATATGTTATTTTTTTAGTTCTTTAACTCTTCTCCTTTTGCAACACACAATTCCTATTTTCATTACAATATCTTTAAAATTGTAAATATTTTAATTTACTACTATCATTTTGCTAGTTCTTAATAGTATGCAAACTCTAGAGATTTTTGTAACACTTAATAAGATTAGTCTTAATTCATATTTGTATTATGAAATTGTTTAATATACTAAGTAGCATTCATATTGATACTTTATTTATTTTTAACATGTTGTAAGCCACAATAAGCTAAGTAGTCATATGGATCAAATTTATATATGCAATCAAACTTGTTATATAAATCTAAGTTGCAAAAGAGTTAAATCCAATTGCATAAATTAAGTAGAAACTATGAAGCAAATATATTTTTCAAATGGAAACAAAATACAAAGTGATATGATGACTACTTTTTACTATTAGAAAGAACAAAAATGCATTGAAAAACTTGAATATGAATAAATAAAATTTTAGAAACTATCAAACAAATTTATTCTATTGTATAAAATTTTATACTATTTTAAAGTGCTTTGATTCTACGTTAGCTTGAGTTTTCTATATTTCTAGGTATAAGTTGCCTATCTTATTTTATGAGATGTCTACATTTGCTATCTAGTTTTCTCTAATGTAGCTATTATTTGATAGGTCTTAAGAATTGAGGATATTTAAAAATAGCTCAAGGAAACTTATGAGTTGTGACATTTGATGTTCTCCTCAGGAAAAATCTTGGTTTTATATTTTTTTTGAATGTCCACAGATATTAATATAAGAGATGATTTCAACCTTAAATTCAAAAGTTGTCTTGGTTGATAGATTTAAAGAACTTGGAGAATTGGTATATCCAAGGCCGAGGGATTTGACAAAAGTATGGTTTGTGGTGTTTAGTAGTGATCAAAAAATTGAAAGCACATATGATATTACAACGTGAAAATGTAATAGTTGGTGCTTATTATGTAAATAAATTACATAATTTCTAAGATTAGATTTAAGAAACCTTAGAACTTGGATTCTATTAATGTACAAAGGATGTCTGAGGATAATGTTTCAGATTTTAGAACTTTGACTTGTTGGCAGCAAAAAATAATAAGAGTGAGGATATCAATTTGGAACAATGTTTGGGTTGGGTTGGGTTCTCGTTTAGTAGAAAATTATTAGAGTCCTCTAGTGAGCATAATGTTGAAGATGTATTAGGGGAACAAGAAAGCATTTAAGGTTTTCCTATATCATCATTATTAAAATTTAGGACATAGTATATAGTTTCTACACCCTAGGATTCGAGACAAATTATCTAAGTTAACCTTTGACTAGATGTGCAATTCTAACATGTTTAATTTGCATACACAAGAAAGTTAAATACAAGAAAATAATAAATAAATAAAATGAAATAAAAGTAACAATTGATCTCAAACTATATTGTTGTTTTGAATTTTGGTTTTGTAGTGCAAATGCAAACTAGAAAGTGCTTAGAGAGGAACTTTACATATTGTCCAAAAAAATTAGATTATTTGAAATTTACGTAGGTTTCTTTAGCTTCATATTCTAAAGCACCGAGAGGGTGGTGGAAAATTTGTGCATAATTTTGGTAGTGGGCTCCATGATAAGTTCCATAATTTCCTCTATGCTATCTAGTTTTGTCTTTAGTTTCTCCACCTTCATTGTAGTCTATGAATAAATCTCACAATGTACATTGTTTTGTGGCAAGAGCATTAGGAGGTTCCTCAAGGAAAAAATAATGGGAATTGCAGATGGTTTTAGTGGAATCCTCAATATCTCGGTAATAAATAATAGCTGTTCATCTTGTTTAAGAGGTTGTTACATTTAGACCACAAAGGAGAGGGCTTAACAAAAGTAGCAATGATTTTTGGATCATCCATAGAAATGTCCTCAAAGAAAATTATTTTTAAATTAGTTGTTTCTATAAAAATACCAATAAAATTGCTTGGCCAAAGCTAATCCAGGTCGAGCAGGTGGGCGTGGTATCATCAGAGACCATAATGGGAAAATGATGTTGGCTTATGCGGTGAATCCTAGAGTTCAAACTTCAAACTTGGTGGAGGTGGCGGTTGCCTACCATGGTATCCGTATAGCCATGAATGAAGGTATATCCAACTTGGAAATCAAAGGAAATTCTAGAAATACCATAATTGTTAGAGTAATAAGTTATTCCACTTAATTAATTATATCATATTGGTAAATTAATTAAGTCACTTATTCCTTTAGTTTCTTAAGCTAAACTTAGGCACATTAATAATTGATTAATTATTAAGTGTGCACACTAGGGTTTCTTTTAGGGTTTCTTGATCTCCTTCATAAGGATTGATCTCTTTGTAATATTTGATTCTCTTCAATGCATTTTTACTTTGAGGTTTACAGAACATCTTCTTTGGTTCTGCATGTCTTTTGCATGTGACAGGTATCCCTTTGCATGTAGGTGATCTTGGTTTCTAACATAGTATCAGAGCTCCAGACCTGCAGCTGCCTGTTCGTGATATGAAGATATGGCCTTTCAGTGAGTTTCTAATGCAAGGGTTTCCACAGGCATCTTTTTTGCAAGATCTGGGAGTTACAAAGCTTCTAGTGCGTTTTCAGGAAGATCAGACCTCGCCATCAAATCCAGAGCATCCGAGAGATGAAAAATGACATATAACTCGCCTATTTTTAGCGTCAGCTGTTCGTGAGGCAAAATTTTTTTGCCCGTACGACCTCTGTACCACCTCTGTGCACGCGATCCGAGGAAAATTATTTTCAAGGTTCGATTGTTTTGTTTTTTTAAAAAATAAAAAATAAAAATTTCTTTTATAGAAATTTTATAAAAATCAATTTTTTTTTCAAAAAAACAATGTAAAAGGCTGAGGACATTTTTATTGGGGGGGGGATTTTTATTTTTTTGGGGAAGCATTTATAATGGTACCTGCAGGGTACCTGCAACTTGCAGGCCCTGCGGGCCCATGTCCCCTGGTTAGTGGCAGAAGACCTGACCGACGGCAAGTTTGTGCCATCCGACAGCCTCTACATGTCGTCTGGCTGCCTTTTTTCAGTTCCCGGTAGGGATTGCTGGCCAGCAGTCAACACCACCGGCGGCACCGTGCAAAAATCTGTCGGCGCCGAGATTCAAATACCGGCGTCACTCATTCATTAACTTCGGCAGCATCTTTGAAGATTCTGTCAGAATCTCTGTACATTCGGTGGCTGTAGTACAACAGGGAATATTCCTTGCCAAACAGAATATTCCGACATTGGTACAGTATCAGACGGTCGTCAATTTTTTCTGGCAAGGGGGGACATTTTTTTCCTCGATGGCCAGATGGCCATCAATTTTAAACTCATGAAGTGCTAACGTCAGCATGACGTCAGCGGCCGTACGACGCTCCAAGCCCTCTACTAGCCCTAATTTTCCCTAAAAGAGCAGTTCTTTTCTTTTGGTCATAACTTGGGTATACGGTATCGAAATCGGGCAAACAAGATATCGCCAGAAAGCTGGTTCCAAACACTTTCTAGTAGTGCTGTTTATTTTTCAGTATTATACTATTTATCTACATTTATTGCTGTTTGAAGTCAGATGTTTATTTTATGCTTCCGAGCTCATAACTTTTTGCCACGATCTCCAATTCTCGCTATCTTTGTGGCGTTGGAAAGGTATTAAGGAGCTCTATGTTGCTGTCCATGCACTTTTTCTGTATCTATCCTAGGTTGATCACTTAGTCCAAATTTGGTGCGATGGGTTGTTTGGAGATTACTTGGATGTTTTGGCAGTTGGGAGGGTGCATCTTGCATCTTTGCACTTCGTTTTTAGTAATACATCATTCAATAATCGCTTGCTGCTTCATAGATTCCAGGGTTGTTCCTGTTTGGAGTTTTCCAATGTTCCGTGGCATCGGGTCTGCTGTTGCTTTATTATGATTCCTTGAGTCAATTAGTGACTCTCATATGGTTTCAGTAGTAAACAAAAATATCTTTCTTTGCTTGCCAGAATCAAGTTCCAGTGTTACTCTACAGAGTTCTTCCAGTGCTTCTTTGCAACATGACATCTCATTGTAGGGGGGGTTTTGTCCCACTGGGTTTTTCCTTCTCTACCTCATTCTTGCATTTGTAAATGGGTACTTGATCAGGCCTAGTTGCTGGGACCCATCTTTGCTTTCATGCATCTTATTCTAGTGTTTTAGCTTCTTCCTAAGTTCATCTTAAGGGGGGGTGTTAGAGTAATAAGTTATTCCACTTAATTAATTATATCATATTGGTAAATTAATTAAGTCACTTATTCCTTTAGTTTCATAAGCTAAACTTAGGCACATTAATAATTGATTAATTATTAAGTATACACACTAGGGTTTCTTTTAGGATTTCCATTTTAGGGTTTCTTGATCTCCTTCATAAGGATTGATCTCTTTGTAATATTTGATTCTCTTCAGTGCATTTTTACTTTGAGGTTTACAGAACATCTTCTTTGGTTCTGCATGTCTTTTGCATGTGACAGGTATCCCTTTGCATGTAGGTGATCTTGGTTTCTAACATGGTATCAGAACTCCAGACCTGCAGCTGCCTGTTCGTGATATGAAGATATGGCCTTTCAGTGAGTTTCTAATGCAAGGGTTTTCACAGGCATCTTTTTTGCAAGATCTGGGAGTTACGAAGCTTCTAGTGCATTTTCAGGCAGATCGGACCTCGCCATCAGATCCAGAGCGTCTGAGAGATGAAAAATGACATATAACTCGTCTATATTTAGCGTCAGCTGTTTGTGAGGCAAAATTTTTTTGCCCGTACGACCTCTGTACCACCTCTGTGCACGCGATCTGAGGAAAATTATTTTCAAGGTTAGATTGTTTTGTTTTTTTAAAATATAAAAATAAAAATTTCTTTTATAGAAATTTGATAAAAATCATTTTTTTCAAAAAAAAAACAATGTAAAAGGCCGAGGACATTTTTATTGGGGGGCGGATTTTTAGTTTTCTGGGTAAGCATTTATAATGGTACCTGCAGGGTACCTACAACTTGCAGGCCCTATGGGCCCATGTCCCCTGGTCAGTGGCAAAAGACTTGACCGACGACAAGTTTGTGTCGTCCGACAACCTCTACATGCCGTCCGACTGCCTTTTTTCCAGTTCCTGGCAGGGATTGCTGGCCAGCAGTCAACACCACCGGCGACACCCTGCAAAAATCCGTTGGTGCCGAGATTCAAATATCGGTGGCACTCATTCATCAACTTCGGAAGTATCTTTGAAGATTCCGTCAGAATCTCTGTACATTCGGCGGCTGTGGTACAATAGGGAATATTCCCTGCCAAACAAAATATTTCAGCATTGGTACAATATCAGACGACCGTCAATTTTTTCTGGCAAGGGGGGCATTTTTTTCCCCGACGGCCAGATGGCCGTCAATTTTAAACTCATGAAGTGTTGACGTTAGCATGACGTCGGCGGCCGTATGGCGCTCCAAGCCCTCTCCTAGCCCTAATTTTCCCTAAAAGAGCAGTTCTTTTCTTTTGGTCATAACTTGGGCATACGGTATCGAAATCGGGCAAACGAGATATCACCGGAAAGCTGGTTCCGAGCAATTTCCATAGTGCTATTTATTTTCTAGTATTATATTGTTTATCTGCATTTATTTCTGTTTGAAGTTAGATGTTTATTTTATGCTTCCGAGCTCATAACTTTTTGCCATGATCTCCGATTCTCGCTATCTTTGCGGCGTTGGAAAGGTATTAAGGAGCTCTATGTTGCTGTCCATGCACTTTTTTGTATCTATCTTAGGTTGATCACTTAGTCCAGATTTGGCCCGATGGGTTGTTTGGAGATTACTTGGATGTTTTGGCAGTTGGGAGGGTGCATCTTGCATCTTTGCACTTCGTTTTTAGTAATACATCATTCAATAATCACTTTCTGCTTCATAGATTCCAGGGTTGTTCCTGTTTGGAGTTTTCCAGTGTTCCGTGGCATCGGGTCTGCTATTGCTTTATTATGATTCCTTGAGTCAATTAGTGACTCTCATCTGGTTTCAGTAGTAAAAAAAAATATCTTTCTTTGCTTGCCAGAATCAGGTTCCAGTGTTACTCTATAGAGTTCTTCTAGTGCTTCTTTGTAGCATGTCATCTCATTGTAGGGGGGTTTTGTCCCACTGGGTTTTTCCTTCTCTACCTCATTCTTGCATTTGTAAATGGGTACCTGATCAGGCCTGGTTGCCGGGACCCATCTTTGCTTTCATGCATCTTATTCTAGTGTTTTAGCTTATTCCTAAGTTCATCTTAAGGAGGGGTGTTAGAGTAATAAGTTATTCCACTTAATTAATTATATCATATTGGTAAATTAATTAAGTCACTTATTCCTTTAGTTTCTTAAGCTAAACTTAGGCACATTAATAATTGATTAATTATTAAGTATGCACACTAGGGTTTCTTTTAGGGTTTCCCTTTTAGGGTTTCTTGATCTCCTTCATAAGGATTGATCTCTTTGTAATATTTGATTCTCTTCAATGCATTTTTACTTTGAGGTTTACAAAACATCTTCTTTGGTTCTGCATGTCTTTTGCATGTGACAGGTATCCTTTTGCATGTAGGTGATCTTGGTTTCTAACAATAATGATTCTGAGTGGGATGTCAAACCCTTGTTGGTCCCTTCAAGACCCCATCCTCTTGGCACAAAATATTATGATGAGCCTTGATAATTGTAGTCTACTCATGTGTTTAGAGTTGGCAATAAAGTGGCAGATGCTCTTGCCAGCTTAGGAGATTTTACATCTAAAGTTATTATTTGGGATAATATCTCACTTATACTTGGACATGTGCATGACTTACTTTCTAATGATGAAAAAGAACATAAGCCTTGAGCTCGAGCTAGACTCCTTGTTAGCTCTCTTGGATAATTGGCATGGATTGCATTTATGGAAATCCTTCTTCCTTGGCCAATATTTTCACAAGCCTTCTCAACTTTGGCTTACACAATTTTTTGAGTTTTTTTACATATTTCTATGGCTTTGTCTTGCTTGGTGAGAATTACACTATGGGAGGTGATCTTGTTCAGGATGAACCCACCTCCTACAAGGTGTGGAAAAATGACAAGGATGTATGGACCATCCTTCAAAGAGGTAAGATGGCCTCGTATGTTGAAGGTATAAAGGGAAATGATCCCAATATTTCAATGGAATTTTCTAATTCCTAGAATGAGGGTAATGCCACCATTGGTGAGTACACCTTCCACCTCAACATGAGGCTCATTTCCAAAGTCACTGGACTTTCCTTGGACGAGGTCTGCATTCCTTGGAAGTTGAAGGGTCATTATTAGAAGGATATGGATAGGTTCCTGAAGGAGGGTGAAAAATTTAACCAGCTATAGAATGGGTTTAACTGTGAAAACCTTCTCGGGGTTTGGATAAGGATGGTGGAGGTCTTAAAGAGGTATACCACTTTGGAAAGTTGGTTCAAACATTTCCATACCCACCTTTTCCCTATATTAAATCATTTTTTCTATAATGTTAAGATGCATTTTCCCTTTTGGATTATTTCTTCTTTGGAGCAATATATTAAGGTTGTGTAAGTTAAAAGTAAAATCCTTTCCATTTACTAGGGGTTAATATTTCATTTATGCCGCTACCAAGCCACTCTATCCCTTTCCTTGACCTTTTTCAAAAAGAATTCCCTTGTCATTTATGACCTTGACAAACCCTTGTAGGGACCCCTTTCCACTCGTGGCTCTATGTTGAATCCATCCTCCTCTCGTAGAATTACTAGAGCGAGAGGAAAAACCTTACCATTGAGGACCCAACTCGTGACCCAAAAAAAGTGTTTCATTCTCTGACCCCACCCTTATTCCTACCTTAGATTCTAATTTAGAGAACTCAGACGAGGAGTCTTAGAAACCCACCCCTATTAACTACCCCGTGGGCTCCCCTATTTATGAAGATGCTTATGAGGTTTCCAAATCCCCTATTAATCCCCCCAATCCTTAGAGATCCCTCAACTTTTGTGTTGATTTGAATAGCACCTTTGAAGAACCCAAATTGGATAAAGATGTTTGTGCACATTGTGTTCCCCTACAAACTAATTTGAATGGTGTCTTAGAGGCCATCAATGTTTAGAATGATATTCTCAAGTGGTTACTAGCCCAACTCATCACAACCAAGGAAAATCAAGTTTTAGAGGAGAAAGTGCTTAAGAAAAAGGTGAATTAGCTAGGTGAGTTCGATGATGATGGGTGTTGGGGCCTATTGTCTTCGTTCGCCAATTCCTTTGACAAATGGGTGAATTGGGAGAGTGAGGTTGAAGAGCTTAGATCGTTGGTGGGTATGGAGGAATATAAGATGAAGTTTTAGGAGGAAATTTCCACCATGCACAGTAATCAGGATAAAACCCTAAAGTGTCTCTAGGATATTTTGGAATATAGTAAGGAGACCATCAAAAACACCATGGTCACTAGCCAAGTTTTTTAGCAAGAAATTCAAAATAATCATGGTAAAAGGGATATAAAGGACAATCAAGATGGTGGCCACTCCAAGAAAAATGGAAAGAAAGGGGGGAGCTTTTCTTTTCCCAGTATTGAGGAGGTCCAACCCTCCCACAAGGGGCCTTTTTCCTTTGAGAAGAAACTCCATTTTATTGCTAAGGAGTTGCAGGCCATTAGTGGACTTAAGCTACTGGGAGACTAGTAGTTGGTTCAATCTCTTGCAAGTTCTGTCCCATGTTTTATTTTATTTTCTGTTGTTGGACTATTTGTAGCTGCTCCTTTTTTGTTTATGGGTGTCTCACTTCTCATGAGACCCCTCATTGGGCCTCTACATGGCCATTTTGTAAATGGGTACGGTCCCTTCCCAACTTTAATATAATCAAAACAATACCAATAAAATTTGAATATTCAATAACATAATCTATTGTTATTGTAGACACCTAAAAATGTGCTAGCTATATCAAACATCTTGATTTCACAAATTAACATCATTTTCTCTCATAATCATCCTAATTCCTCTATTTAACTAAATAATATCCAATTATTAGTTGCATTCACTTTATTCTCCTATTAGTCGAATAATTAAGGTTATTTGGTTAATTCATCATTTTCACACTAATAATCCCACTTGATTAAATAATTCTCAGTTGTTTAATTAAAAATATTAATTCCTCTCATCCTCACAATTAAATGATTTCCATAATGGTTTAATTATCTAATTTTCCTCCAACTCTCTAACATGCGCAAAAAATATTCCCAAAGAATATCCCCTTTTCAAATTTAAATTCTTCCCTCTAATTCAAAATATCTCCAACTTATTTCCATGAAATAAGGGATATTGTAGGCTCTCATGAATCCTCAACCATTGATCCTTCTCGATCCACACTTACCCCTTGATCCCCTCTCATCCGTTGATCGTGAGATTTGATCTTGACTATTGATCATAATTCCTAAAATCTATAAAACAAAGCCTCTCCTCTTAAATAGTTAATTCACAATCTTCATAGCATCCTTACTCTCAAATTCTTGAGCCGAAATTAAGAAATTTGAGAACATTTTTTGTGAATCATCCCTCTTCAACCAAGCCTTTGCAAATGGATTATGCATTCAATTGAGAAATCTACATCACAATTATGCATCAATCCAAAATGGTATTGAGGGTTTGCACTTTCAATTTGTTTAATAGCTTTGAATTATGTTTAATTATTTAGATTAAAATATTTTGAATGTTTTGCAAATGAATTTCATTGACTATAGCTTTTGTTTGATCATTATCTTGTAGATTCTTAATGTTTTAGGATCCAATTGCTTTAATTCAATTCTTAATTGATCATTTAAGCTAACCATAAAACATTTTGGCATGCCCAGTGGGACCCACATCCCTAATTTAACCACTTTTGCAAAGTTTTATTGACCTTGTAGGTTACAATGATAGTGCGACACTTTTGCAGTGACAGTGTGACGCCTTTGCAGCTCAAAGTTCAACACATTTGTTAAATATCAATGCCTTTGACTACTTCTTTTTATTTGCTTGTAGGAAACTTCAACACTTTTTTCAAAGAGTGATGCCTTTACATAATCATGACACTTCTATTTTTTAGAAGATTGATGCCTTTGTTATAAAGCTGTACCTTTATTTTAACTTGATTTTGTTTATAGAGATAGTGTGACGCCTTTTTAGAATCATGACACTTTTATTTATCAAAAGATCGATGCATTTGTTATAAATCAACGCCTTTGTCATAAATTCATGCATTTTTCATAAATTCACACATTTGTTTTAACTTGATATTTTTATTTGTTGAGATAGTGTGATGCCTTTGTAGAATCACGAAACTTTTGTTTTTCAAAAGATCGATGCCTTTCTCATAAATTCACGCCTTTATTTTAATTTTCTAATTTTGTTTTTAGAGATAGCACACCACCTTTGTTCAAAGTATGACACCTTTGTAAAAGGTCAACACCTTTGCGAACTGATAGAGTGATGCCTTTGTCTAAATTTTGATGCCTTTATTAGGTAAAAATTTCTTTTGTTTGTTAAGGTTTTATTGAAATGAGAGAAAAATTGAGATTGCTCTCGAATCAAAATATTGTCAATCACATTCAACTAAATCTATTAAAAAAGCATTGGCATTATAAGGCCATTCAACCAAAACCACCTAACAAATAACTAATAACTAATCTATACTAACTAAAGTGATTATTGCATAATCACTTATATTATTTATATTAAATACTAATCTATGTTAAGCACTAATTCCTAACACCCCCCTTTAGTGCTAACATAGGAACCTTTTATTCTATGCTGTAACATATCGATGGTTGGCCTTGGTTTTTGCCTGTATCTTCTAAATTCCCCCCCTCCATAACAACAATTATGACATCCTGCATACATGGATCATTGTTGTTGACTGATGAACAATGCACTATCATACCTCTAATACCTTGGATTACAAACAAAACAAAAACTCCAAAACAATAGTAGACTGGTATAGGATGCTTGAAAAATAGTCGATCCCATCCATCACTAAAATACTTTTTGAACTCCCCATTTGTGTCCATCAAGTATGCAATATCACCCATAACAATAATTGTTGTTTGCATTTCCAAAAACATAAGAAGGACATAATTCACTACAAAGATCCTAAACTTTAGCTTACGCCAAGAATAATCCTCTAGTATTTCAGTCCATAGATGAAACTGTGCTTTACAGGTTGTGCAATGCGAGAACACAAAACCTTCCTTAACTAATCACCAATGGTCAAGGAATGAATGATGAACGGATTGTTGAGTTCCTTTGCACATGCAAGGAGAAATCAATTCATCTCATTACCAGACTTCTTCATGATAAATGAGTGGCTTGCCCAATATAGGAACCACATCCATGACTATGCCCGATATTGAGTCTTTAAATTTGATGACACAAATAATTGCTATTATATACTCAAATTCTGGAGGCAACACGTCACTCACCAAAACTTAATCTAAAAATGTCCATTGATACTCAAATATTTACATAGATAAAAAACCGATTTGAAACAGGGGAGTAATTCAATTTGCCAATGCTAAACAAGAATGCAACAAAGTTTATCAATATTGATATAGCAACAACTGGAGACATAGTCACTACTCGGTCACAACTTTGATATGTCACATTAAACAATCTCAGTGCTTCGAAAGATTTGAAAAATATTCTCGTGATGCTAGAAAAATGAACAATTCCAAAATCCTCAATCCGCAGGCCCAAAAATAAAATAAAAAAATGAATCCTCCAAATTTTCAACACCCCAATGTAAACAGACTTCTGCAACTAATTGGGGGAAATATAATTTTTTTTTTTGGTATGATAACAATGAACATAATGGAGTGTCAAACAATGGAAAGAATAAACATAGTGGAGAGAAAGAGAAGAAATACAAATGAATGATGGAGTCAGAAGGGTTTTAAACACAGTCTACATTTCTCACCTGTTGACGAATGCAAGACTGGAAGAAAACAATAGCAGTTGCACGTGGTCCTCACTACAGTAACATTGTAAACATCACTTTGGATGAAAAAAATGAATGGAAGGAGATTAGAGAGAGGTCCAAAACGAAACCTACTCTGATACCATATTAAAATGAGAGAAAAATTGAGATTTCTCTTGAATCAAAATACTGTCAATCACATTCAAAAAAATCTATTACAAAGCATTGGTATTATAAGGCCATTCAACCAAAACCACCTAACAACTAACTAATAAATAATATCTACTAACTAAAGTAATTATTGCATAATCACTTACATTATTTATATTAAATACTAATCTATGTTAAACATTAATTCCTGATAGGTTTGCAATTCAATTTTGAATTCTTTATTTTGACTAACCTTTAACAATCCTCTATTTTTCCTAATTTTACTTAACATTTTGCAACATGTGGTATTTAATAGAAAAGGATGCGAGGATCTCCTAACATTTGTGTTGTAGGGTTTTGAGTTAATCTAGGATTCATTTTCCCTTGGTGCACTTGAAATTAATCTCACATTTCCATTGGTGCAAATAAAATGAACCTACAAATTTCATTTTTCCTTAGTGTACTTAAAATAAATCCTACAACTATTATTTTCTTTTGGTGCATCTAAAATGAACCAAAAACTTGCACACTTCAATTTGGGATTAAAATTTACCAACAACTTGCATATTTGAATTTGGCATTTTTTAAAATTGAAGCACATATTTGAATCCTTGGTGCACATAAAAAAAAGTCTATGGAATTTTTGGTTAAGTGGATGTGTGTGTATGCTCTTTCCTTGTGCCTAGTTTGATCTTGGAAATTAGAAACTCCATTCATTTTCAATATGTTTGTACACCTTGAGGTATAGTGTTTCATATACTCTCCCCTCGTGACTCCTAAGAATGATCTTGGGGACAAAAATAAACACTATTTCTGTTTATTTCTAAGTAGGATACTTTTTTGGGGGCCTCATCACCCCAAGTTTTGATCTCAAGCATGTTTCTTGGTGGGTTATATAAAGGGGGAGAATTAAAGTTGTACCCCATGGAGTAGCTTGCATCCTTCAAGCCAAGCCTCATGATCCTTAGTCCATCGAGAAATGTATAGGTGATGAGAAGAGAGGAGACCCCTCTCGACTTGGACATATCGGATGAGCTCTTTGTTCACAGAAAACCCCTAGACTACAAACTTGTAAAATCTAGAAGCCTAAGATCCATTTGCAAATTGTTAGCTTAAAGTATTACAACATACAAGGATCAATGCATTAAGTTAATTGCTATGTACTAACCTTTGTTGAGGTGACATATATTCCTTGTTAGGATCTTTTCCTTTCAAGGTGAGAGATGTCAAGGTGGTACATGACATTTTAATACTCTAGTCACCCATTGATTGGACGGTTATATTATGTAGGCCTACTCTAAACTATAATCCTGATCTATCACTAAAAATAGAATGTGTATCTATGGTGTGTCTTTATTGTAAATCTACCCGTGATACCAATTAGTGTGTTCTTGTTGAAGAAGACACACATAAATCTTCTAAAAAATCTATTGAGTTAGTCCTACATGTTGTTTTGTTGTTTTCTATCACTTGCCAGATCAATCAAACACATAATAGACTTCAACAAAATTCAAAACTCTAGACGTACTTAGGATAAAATTTTGAAAACCCAAAACAAATGACTCCTTTGAGTTCAACAGTGTGGCACTTCTATTTTATCATAGCACTTTTGCAAACATCTCGATTCCTTTGTTTGCATAATGATGCTTCTATTTTTCCAAAATAACGCCTTTGTTTATATCTTGGCATGTTTATACATCTTGGCGCATTTTCCTTAGATCAATTCTCTACCATCTTATAGTGCCACATTTTATTGTCACACTATACCACTTTTGTTTGTAGACATGCAATTTTGCAAATTGTGTCATGTTTGTCACGACAGTGTACCATGTTTGACTAGCTTTTGATGCATTTTTAAAACCATGCATTTGACTGTTAGTATAGAATGACAAAACCTTCAAAAATATTAGAAACCCAATTCATGTTTTAGACAAATACCTATGCAAAATAGACCTATAGTCATCCTGATAATTCAAAATAGTAACATATGAACACCTCCTAGTCTTCCTTGAATCAAGTCAACCTTATCCAACTAGAGAAACAACTCATCATCCAAATGTTGGTCCAAGGTCACTTAGGTGTCTTTGTAAAACTAATCTTGAAATCACAAAGCATTTGAATGTCAATCTATTGTCCAAATTCACTTCCATTTCATCCCTACATAGGGTCATCATACCCAAATAACTTCAATGGCTTAACAACTATGGGTATGCCTTATCAAGACTTTGGAACACCTTGTCCTATGTTAGATTTTAATCAATGTCAAACTTACAAATCTATCAACCAAACAATCAAAACATGAGTCCTCCCACCAACACATTTCAATCCAACAACACCACCAACACATTACAATCCAACAACACCACCAACACATTGCAATCCAACAAAACCAAAAAATGTAAGTACACTCCTTTAGGGGATCCAATTGAGTTCATGTTAAACAAGTTAATTCAATAAAAACATCTCCAGCTTCTTGAGCAAATACATTACCCCAAACTTTATTTCACACCCTCATGGTACGATGACAATACTTGTTGCCAATACCATAGAATAAAAGGTCATGAAACATCAAATTGTGTGAGACTCAAAAGAATCATACAATACCTTATTGATCAAGGTGCAATCACTATTGAGGATAACCTTCAAGATTTATCCATAAATAATCATATTGACAATTCCTCTACCTCATATAATGAGAAAGTCGACATATATCAAGAATATTTTACAAAGCATGATCAAAATAATTCATCAATATCTGGCAATGATCCCTTTCAAGACATATTAACACCATTTGACCTCATGGTGGAAAATATTGAAGAGATCCTTAATCGAACACTTGATCCAAATCTAATTGATGATCAAGATATCCTTAATCCAATACTCATGCAGGTCTAATGAAGAAAATCTAAGCCAAGAACTATTAGGTGCCACATATCTGCATTTTGAAAAAATTCAAGAACCCTTTGCAAGTAATCCATTATTGGAACTCAATCCATGTTAAGAACAAAAGCCAAAGCATAACACAAATAACTCTGAAATGAATCAAGATCAAGAATCAATATCTCTAAAATACTACAATGATTGAATAAGTATCTTCCAAGCGATACAAATTTTTCCAAAAGAAGACCATATCCATACACTGAACACTCCTACATCTACCCATGAGATACTTGCTTCCATAGGGCACGTAGATGATCGTATTCCAAAACAAGAGTCTCCGTCTCTTAACATCCTTACCAATGAACAAGAGTCTCCTACTCTTGACATCCTTACCAATGAACAATAGTTTCCTACTCTCAACATCCTTGCAAATAATCAAGTCATAGAATAATTCACATAACTTCCTAGCAACATTTTAGAAACTAATTATGGAGAAGGTTTTTGCATCGACTATGAATCATTGACATCTCTTGAAAAAAATAGAATATGATGCATCCTAAACTCAAACTGAAGACATTGAGCATGAAGATATCCAACATATTGAAGCACCTAAAACTTATAAACTTGGATCACATACCTTTGTCAAAGCAAGCTATCTTACTAATGAAGAAACTACCACCTTTAAAGGTTTCCAGTAGAATAGAGAAGGATTAGCACCTTGTTTCCACAACAAATCATATTTAGTTGTAGACAATTTTTTTTAGCGGATGCACTATCAAGGAAAAGGATTAGGCCTACATGAACATGGTATCCTAATTTAGTTTATTGTAAGGAGCATCCAATTGTGCTATTTCTTGGCGATACTTCCAGAAATTCGCTATTTTTTCCTCACTCCATTCCTCATCTTTCTTTAACCTGTTGTACATGCCGCGCTCCATGGGGATGTTATCCTGGGCCACTGCCACAACAAAGTAGAACTTGTGCCATGGACCTCTAGTGTCCTGCGTAGGGATACACGCCAATTCAACAAAATCCTCATCTTTGTCCATCTGCGGGTTACGCCGCTTCTCCGAGTATGGTTGGGGAATATGGGTAACCCTCATGTGTGGCTCCGGTAAGTCATCGAAAGGGTTGTATTCCCACTTATCATCTACCAGTACCAACCCTAGATAGGCCAACTTGTCCTCTAACAACTGGTTCGATTGTTTCTTTATCAGAGTCACCGACTTGAAATTCTTCGGGCAAGAGAAGAATCCCTTCTTCTTGACCTTTTCGCTGCTACAGAAAGTAGAATCAATGATACACACCTGTCGAAACATTTTCAGCGTGAGCACTCTATCTGTGATGCAGGCTGGGAGTAGGAAAGGTTTTCTAGTAAAGCCCCGCATTCAGAGGATCATAAAATATTTTCCTAAGAACCAGTCACAAGCAGGGGTGAAACTCTGCATAAATACGGTATGCTCCTTATCGAGCCAAATTATATCGCCTTTTCTGATCAAATCATGCAAAACCAGAGCTATAAAATAGTTTGAAAATGAATAATAGTCATATGATGCAGAAAGAAAAGGCATCCATACAGACACTGGCTTCCTTTTATTTTGCTCATAAAAAATTGATAGCGGAAAATACCGGGCGAAGAAATCCGGGTTCTGATGCAGAAACATGTGGACCAGGGAAGAATGAAACCTAATTTTTTTCTCTGCCTGATAATTCTCAATTTGCTGTATCATTTCTTCAACCATAAACTTAGCAAAATCATACTAGAAGAGTTCATGCTGCTTGTGAAATTGCATTGCCGGTCCCAGTTGGAAGGTCTCTATCTTCTCATCGGAGTCTCGACCGCACACAAAGGCTAGCATGGACATGGAATCCTAGAGATTTTTGCGAAATGCACCGTGCGACAATAGAATACTTGGTGCTTTAGCGGCTGGGATGCCTTTCCTACTAGTCTCCTCCAACAAGAACTCTTAGCTCTTTCTCATCTTCTTCCATATTTTCTCTCCTTTGCTCAGGCGAAAAGGATCAATATTCTCTTTTCTTTTACATGGGTATGGGATGCATAACATGTGCCAAATGGCCTATGGAGTGATGTGCACCCTTAAGCTGCGGCCTTCAATGTAGTGGGTATCAGGACTATAACACTGGACAATAGCATCAACTACCTCTGGGAAATAGTGCACAAGTGGGACCATGTATTGAGGGAGACCACTGTACCAAACTCTCTGCACCATAGATTGGTCTGCCTTTGGTGCCGATAACCTTGCACAAGCTGCCTCTTTGAGGGACTTAGGGTTTTTTGCAAGCCTTGGGTCGTAGATATTATCCCATTTTTCTTCAACCATTTTCTGATTTCTATCATTCTTGGTCCTATTCAGTTCTTCTGTATAGGCCCTCCTTGGCCTGCTGGGTATACCAGGCATAGCGTACGCCACATCTTCATAGATATATACCTCCTCTAAAGAACGTATAGCCGTAAACAACTCCTGGCTAATTTCTTCCTGCATTGGCTAAGATGAAGTTTCTGACATTTTTCCTTCTCCAAAGATTTCTGCAAGCTTCTGGTTTTGCAATTCCCCTCAGTTCTGGATACGCAGAAGAAGAATAACTCTACACTTTAGCTCTTTGGCATTTGTAAAAAGACTTTGAAACATTAGACCTTTTCATACAATATTTGGCAATCTTTCCTCAAGGTGGTAGGCGAAAGTAAGCCTTTTGCATTTAATTTGGCATGTACCGTTAATTTTGCAATTCGTGCAAAATGAACTGCTTGCTATTTCGAGGTGGCCAAAGTTCATTAATGCGTTAAGCAATTATGTGATACGCTGTGATCTCCTTGGAACTTGAGCCGGTGATTTTCTTGCTAACTTTGCGTTAGTATGCGCTGGCAATTAATATCCCGACCAGAATGATTACGCCAAGCAAACGATCATAGCCTGAAAAGATATGAATATTGCCTTGGGCTCTGGGCATGCTTGAGAGATGACACCATAGCCTATGGCCATACGTCTCACTGCCGACGAGCACCACCCTTTTAAAGCTAATTAATTAGCTCCCATTAATTAAGCACACATTGAGCCGTGCTATCACAGATGCAATTGACCCGAAAATGTGAGCAAACGTAGGCACACCTTTCAAGTTAGCAACTAGCTTAATATCACATTTTTTTGAAGCGAATTAGAATGCATCTTGTCATTTTCTATAAATAGGCTAGTAAGTAGTAAGGAAAACATACTTAGCATTTGAGTAGTGATAGGCCAGTAGCAGAGTCTTAAGCAAGCCTTCTCATAGGTTAGGTGATAGATAAATTTTGGCATTAGCTCAGAAGCCTAGGGATAGTGTCAGAGCTATGGATACTCCAATTTGTTTAACCTTGTATAAGTTGCATATGACATTCTTAGGGGAGGTTTCAACTAGGAGGCTGAAACAGATGACCAAGAATAAGCATTCTCTGGTCTTGGTAGCCATAAAGTGGGTTTTAGGCAAATAATGTATAGAGTATGAGGACAAGTATCGGGTGAACACCGAAATATGCTCCCACTTCATAGCATCCATGCTAGACATAAATTTCCCCCAGCCACTTATCCTAAAGCTGGTTAAAGAAATCTTCCCCAAAAAGTACCTGAATGGTCTCGGCAAGGTTGTTGCTCATGCTGCCTATGAAGTAGGCCTGCCGTTAGTCAGCAACCTGTGTCGCTTTCTTGAGGAAGAAGCTGTTGTCATTTGGCTGCCGTTCATCAGCGGATTCCACCTACAGACCTACGACCAACACCAGCAGAGGGTTACTCAGGCCCTACACTTCCTGTTCCGCAGCTACAATGTGATACCTTTCTACAACGTAGATTGGTATACTGACTTCAGGAACTTGGTATTCCCCTCGCCAATGGCGGTTGTGCCAAATGATGCTACCAGTGCTGCTGAAGAACCCGTGCACGAGGAAGAAGTGGACGTTGCAATTAATGCATCAATTACCGCCAGCCATGCCTTTGGATGAAAACCCCCCTACCTGCTCAACAAATGTCTCCCTGCTTGCTGCTCAGAATACCTGCCCATAGCTATATATAAGCCTGAAAAGAGGCCACCATATATATAATAGTTCATATACTTGTTAAATTTTGGATTATGGCTTCCCAGCCACTTTTGTAATGTAAAGAACATATATGAATAGATATATATCTTTTAAAGAAAATCCATGCTCTTTCCTTCATTCTGTATTTCAATTTTATGGGCTCTCAACTTCATTTTGTTATTTCTCCACACTTGGGTGTGTAAAGCAATTCTAGTATTCCACCCGCCAATAATGATGGGCTAATTCGCAGAAGCACAAACTAATTCTCAAAAGACTGGCCAAAGAAATGAAAATAAAATAAAAGTACTATTTACATATGTACAAAAAAGAGTTCAACGCCTAATGGAACAACTTAAGATGAATCCCATTGACTAGGATTCCTAAGGGTTCCTATTCCATATTTTCCAATTCAAAAGCATTGTGCTCTTTGCACTGAATGATTTTAAAGGGACCCTCCCATAGGCTATCAAATTTACCGTGCTAACCTGGCTTAGCAGCCCTTTTATCATACTTTAGCACTAAGTCTCCGCATTTTAAACCTTGGTCGAAAGCCTTCTTGTCAAACCATCGCTTGACCACCTGTTGATGACTTGTCATAGCTATTAGGGAATTCTCCCTTTTTTCTTGTAATTCCAACAGTTTGGCGAGCCGAACCTCCATGGCTTCATTTTGTTCTATCTCAAGAGACTTCAACAACTATATTGCCAAAATCTCTATGCAGATGGGTAACAACACCTCTTTCTCGTATACCAACTCATAAGGCGAAGTCTTAAGGACTTGCTTAGGAGTTGTGTAGTTTTTCCAGAGCGTTGTTTGAAGGTTTTTATGCCATTCCCTCTGGTGTTTCGAGCCAATTTTTTTAAGGAGTCGAACTAAGCTTTTGTTCGTTGATTCCGCTAGACCATTTCCCTGTGGATAATAGTTTGATGATGTTTTAAGGAATATGCCATTCTTTAATGCAAAGTGACATACCTTTGCACCTAGGAAAGATTTGGCATTATTTGAAATGATAGTTTTTGGAGGGCCAAACCTTGTCACCAATTCCTCGAGGAAATCTACAATTTCTGTTTCTATTGCGCTTTTAAGGGGAACAGCCTCCATCCACCTTGTGAAGTCATCCGTGGCAGTCAGAATCCACTTGTGTTTGGCACTAGAAACTGGGTTGATCATTCCGATGAAGTCCAGGCCCCATTGTGCAAACGGTTTCATCCGCCACTATAGGTTTGAGGGGCATTACATAATTCTTCCTTCTGTCAGCGAAGAACTGGCATTTTTTGCAAGCCTTCACCAAAGAGTGGGAGTCATTAAAAAGTGTAGGCCAGTAATAGCCAACACACATGATTTTAATGGCAGTGGTTTTGGCAGAGAAATGTCCACCCACAGTGCTATTGTGGAACGCGTCGAGGATCCTCTTCGCCTGCTCCGAAGTGATGCATCGTAGGAGAACACCATTGAAATTCCTTTTGAAAATGACTCCTATTAGCGTATATCCATAATTTTACAGCCGATAATACCTCCTTTTTTGGGATGAGAGACCTGACAGATACTTTTCGGTTTGCATGAGCCTCATTCTATCAGTCAACCAACCGCCTTCTGATTCTAATTCATTTATCAAGATGAGCTCCGGCTCCTCCTCTACGGCGGGTACCTCCTCGTTCTATGCCATGTACTCACACAGTCCTCTTCCTTTAATAGTTTTAGTAGGTTGACTTCAATGTCATATTCAAGGATCTTAGTGATCCAATTATCCTTTTTCTCTGTGATCTCCCCTTCCATGATATATTCACGCACACTGGAATGTGTGACATACACCAGCACCTTGTTGTAGGAAATTAGATGGCAAAACTTTTTAAGTCCCTTTACTATTGCAAAGGCCTATCTTTCGACAAAATTATAATTCACCTCATATTCCTTTAGGGTCCGGGAGTAGAACGCCACTGGATGTTCCCCCTTTTCTTCATCATCCTTTTGGGTTAGGACATTAGCAATACTGGACTTGCTATTGAAAGCATACATTATAAAATCCTTGGATTGATCCAGATTAACCAGCACCAAAGCTATGGAAATAGCTTCCTTGACCCTTTCAAAAGCTTCCCGAGCTTTGGTTGTCCACCTGAATGTTTGATCTTTCTTCAGCATTAGGGTGATCAGCCTAAACATTCCTGCGAAATCAGAAATAAACTTGCTGACAAAATTTACTTTGCCCAGGAAAGACTGAATACCTTTCTTATTTACCGGAAGGGGAAGTTCTTTGATAGCCTTTACTCGTTCGGGGTCAATTGAAACACCTTCTCTAGACACAACATGCCCCAACAGCTTACCCTGCGACACTTCGAATACACATTTCTTCAGGTTTAGGAAAACTCCAAACTCCTGGCACTTTTGAAAAACTAATTCTAAATGATCAAAATGATCATCCTTAGATTTAGAGAACACAGTAAGGTCATCCAAATAAATTAGAATAAAATTATTGATTAGTTCGCTGAATGCAATGTCCATCGCCCGCTGGAATGTTGCCCCTACATTGGATAAACCAAAAGGAATTTTAGAATATGCAAATGTTCCCCACTTTGTGGTGAATGTAGTCTTGTGCTGATCCTCTTCTTTAACTTGGATCTGATTGTAGCCGGAGAAACCATCCAGCAGAGAGAACATTTCCGATCCTGCGACAGTTTGTAGGATTGACTCCATAGAAGGCAACAGATAGTGGTCTTTCAGAGATGCTCTGTTTAGGTCTCAGAAGTCCACACACAAGTAGATATCTCCATTCTTCTTTCAGACTGGGACCAGATTCGATACCCAAGTACTATGTTTGATTGGGAAGACAATGCATGACTCAATGAGCTTAGTTAGCTCCTATGCCATTAGGGATTCAATTTTAGGGTTGAATGGCCTTTGTTTCTGTCAAATTGGTTTTGCACCTTTTGTTAGCTCAATTGTGTGCTGAATGACAGGATCGTAACCCTCAAGATCATCGTAGGACCAGGCCACTACTCCATATTTTTCATAGAAACTGATGAGCCTTTCCTTATCATGGTGTGAGACATTTTTTCGACTCAGAGATTCCTACCATCAGAGACCCGAAGGTGCTCATAATCACTTTTGTCCGCCATGAACTTCCGCTTATCATTTCAGGCATCATTACAATCGAATTTTTTTTCAAGAGTAACCAATCATTTTAGAAGTTTATTAGATTTGAGCTGCATAATTTGTCCTTCATAAGCCTCGACAATCTTTGGTTGAAGCTGATCGGCAAACTCCCTTGAGTGTTGGATAAACGAGGCGATGTGTTCATCACTTTCAAAAACCTGCCAACTCTGATCGTTGTCAGGGATCACTGGTGGGACTAGTACTCGTACTGAATGTTCGTTATGAAGCAGGTCAGAGACATGATCAAACTAAGCACCAATCACAGCCATGCGATCTGCATCGCTATTTTGTCTTTGGGGAATGGTATGGATGTTGAAAGCTTCAAAACCATCAATCAGGTCCCAGACTCGATGCCGATAGGATCTCATGCAGACATTCTTTGCTGTAGAAATTCCTTAGACTTGGTTAACTACCAGTTTGGAATATCCGAACATAATTAATTGCTTAATGCCCATTCGTTCCGCAAGACTTAGGCCTTGGACTAACCCTTCATATTCAGCCTCATTGTTTGAATAGGCGAAATGAAAGCAGAAAGACCTCAACCATTTTTTATTTTGCGGGGATATTAGATATACCCCTACTCTAGCACCTACTTTTCTCCTTGCTCTGTCAAAGTAAAGTGTCCATAGCTCATTTGCTTGGCTACCTTCAGATTCTTTGGCGACCCTCAGAAGTACCTGGTCTTCATCATAAATTACATACGTGCCCAATCCTGTAGCATGATAATTTCCAAAAGGATCATTGTTTATGTGTTCACTCAACAGAGCATCTTCTTTATCATTCCGATCTCTACTCACCTTCCCTTCCTCTAGCAATTCAACGCAATACATTTCTTGCTTGGTGATAGAAGTATGCGCGACTTCAAAATTGATCAAGGCTTCATCTGTCACATGTTCAGAATGCAGAGCCTCTGATTCTATCTTCATTTTTGCATTGTGTTTGGTCCTAAGTATTAGATGTGACCAATCCAAGGACACGTATCCACCCACCTTTGAAGTAAACTCTCGGGATAGACAGAGACCAAACATAGGAGGAACATCTATGATCACTGTGTCCTGCGGGACCGTGATACTAGGGGAGGAAAATAGAGTTAAAGGAAGCGCTTTGATAACACCTACGGTCTCAACTTGATTTCCATCAAGCTGCATCACCCCTCTTTTCATAGGTTTGTAGCTGAGTCCCAAAGCTTCGACTATCTGTTTAGGCATAACCATTGTAATAGTGCCAGAATCAATCATAGCGTTGTGCAATAACTTCTTTCCTATAATGAGAGTCAAGAAGAAGGGCTGAGGTTTCGATCTACCTCTGTCCTCGGTAGGGGATTCCTTTGTATTTTTTGTAAGAACCTTAGCTAGCGGTAACTGATAAACAACCTCTGCACTAGCAGACGACTCTGTTGATGCCGGGTTGATCTCTTCTTGAAGCGCATTCTGTAATAGCATCTTTTGTTTTGGGATAGCTAGAATGTCCCATAGAGACACATTAGCAGATGATTTCTTCAATTATTCTACCACATTAAAAGGTGGAAAAATCAGAGATTTTTGCTCCTTGGTTCTTGCTATAATAATTTCCTTCCGTGGTTGAGAAGGTGAAGGGATGGTTGAAGCATTGGGAATCTGATCAGAAACACCTTTGAGTTGCGGGCTATCCAAATGCGAAACAACTGACTCACCGGCGAACCTCCTCTTTGAGCATGTGTTATAATCAGACTGCACTTGCGGTGTTTTGGATATGAATGCGTCATTAGCAAACACTGTCTCTTCTTCCTCCATCCAGGAGAAGAGCGCATGATCAGGAGCAATATCAGATTTTTGTTCTAAGGACATTCCTTGCATTTGTGTAGTAAGAACCACACTCTCCATTTGTGGTGAGGCATATACATAACGTCCATTTTTCGTTGTTGTGCCTTGGCTGCATTGCTCTGCCACCTTTTTTTGTAGGTTGCCACACAGACAGTTCCAGGGCATATGTGCATCGCTGCAGGGGAAACACCACGGATTGATGTCATCAATAAGATTGTTCTACCCTGTGGTTAATACCCTACTCGAGCTTGGCGACGTGCTCGTCAGTGGAGTAGGCATCGACACCATTTGGTTTGCAGTCGGCACTGGTGGATTAGTGCGAGGCGCACCCTGATATTGATTTTGCTGATAAGAAGACCGCCCGCCTTGATAGTTTTGATATGCAGGCATCAGAGGTGTTGCTTGGTTCTGCTTAAGAGTGGTTATATCATTTGCCATGGTTTGCAGCATCTCTTTGAGGTCACTTATTTCATCCTTGGAATAACCTGATGTAGAAGCCATATTTTCAAGGGCGGCCGCATATGTGTACATTGACTGGGCAGTTGTAGGCGCACTAGTTGACGCGACCTCTTGCGGGGGGATCGATATTTCAGAAAATATCGGCATAATAAGTCGAGGAGGAAATTTTTTGCAATCTATCAAATGATTCTCGGCTTTGATAGCGATACCATAAGCATCTGGCAGAGTAGCTCCCCCAAAGACTTGATCATCACAGAAATGTCAGAATTGGTGGACTTCAGATAAAATATAAATGCCAACTCGGGAGTCGGGCGTATGGTAATAGGGATCCTCTGCCAATTTGTGTGGAATCGAGCATTAAAGTCCGTCAGAGCCTCCTGGGGGGCTCGTTTTATGACAAAAAGTTGATAATACAATGAAGAATGATCTCCGTCATGCGAGAACCTCTCATAGAATGGATCCCTGAGTTCATCCTAGGTGTGAATTGAATTAGGAGTCAGTGTTCAGTACCAATCTAGAGCCTTACCTTTAAAAGATGCGGCGAGGAGCCTTAGGGCTACATTTTGCATTGTAATACCGTGTACCAGACATACGTCTACCACATCCTGCAAATGTTCTACTGGTATTCTTGAGTTGTCTTCGGTAAACTTCAGTGTAGCTTTCATGGTTGAAACTGGGATAGCGCCCCAGACAGCGGACGCTACCGGGGCTACCAACAAACTTCTGGCATCCCATGCTACATAGTTTTTGTTAGTGGCCAGAAACATGGTGAGAGGAAAGGGTGGTGGGAATGGAATGGTTACCAGCTGATTTGCGACCTGGACTATCCCTAGTGGAGGTACTAGTAAACTGGGATTGCCTGTGGTTTGGGATCTAGATACAAGCCGATGGCTCATACACCCTTCTACAATGTAATTTCATTAAGCTCAGTCCCACTGGGTGTGCTAGAAAAAGAACAAACTATTGACGCCAAAATTTGATGAGGTAACATAGTCTTATGGGAAACTCAGTTTAAGGGGGACCTTTTGCGCTAAACTGAGTAACCTCCAGATTTTTAGAGAAGCAGACTTCTTCTATAATGGGGTTTGGAAAGGGAAAAAGAAGCGGATATAGTAAAGTAAAGTCTAACCTAAGGTGATGCGCCAATATTTAATGATGGGCACGATAAATCATAGATTTAAGGGTCTGAATGGTGTTGTTGTGTTCCAAAATATCAGAGACTTAAGATTATAGCATAGACAATTCATTTATTGACATAAAATAATGTTGCGTACATTCTCACTACCAAGAAGAGTCATTAGACATGATCTAGGTAAGCAAACTTGCATCCAGCATATATAGAAGTTATTCAAATGAAATGTCAAGACAATATAAAGCACAGTTCATAGTTTAATCAAATAGCATGAAAAACAGAAAGGCCGAACAATTGGCACAGTCTGAGAGTTTTGCAATTAAATAAAATAGTAATAAAGGCTTGGCATATTTTTACTAAAACCAGCGTGTTTTTTCCTAGTTCCATACCATTTCTCATCAACAGAGAAAGTATATATAGCAGGAAGATCTCCCACCGCCTCGAAGAATAGTAATAGAAAAGATCTTGCAATCTTATGCAATGATGCCTGAATCAAAATATTCCCAAGGCCGTTACAACAGGATCGAGCCGGAACATAGTATCCAGTCATCCTGGGCACAGGTGCATCCTCTGCAATGATGGCGGTGGTCCTGGTTAGATAAGTGTCATCCACTAGTATGAATGATTATGATAAGCAGCAACCAATAACATTATTTGGTTCATTCGGTTCATCTCCCGCATAACAGATCCGCGCTTAGGCATGTGGCAGCCTTTCGCTGCCTGTATGGACCTTTGTCCCATCACTGCAGAGGATTTGTGAAAATGAAACACGTGTCGAATGGGCTGAGTACCTTATCACAACGGAGGGCATGTTCATCAGTCGGGTGTAAAAGACACGTGGCAGCATTTCGCTACCCGCGGTTGCTATTTCATCCCCGCGTTGAAAGATTTGCGAACGGTTGACACGTAGCAAGAGTCCACTGCAGCTAGAAACTATGTGGCCCACCAGCACCTTTTAGGAATGAGGGCTTCATGGCAGCATCTTGTAGCCCGATGAGGCATCACGAAAACAAGGAACAAAAGCAACCTGCAGCTGCGACACGTGGAAGCACAGCGGAGCTTTCCGGGATCCGAAGGGAATGCCGATACTCGATGTTGCGAAGAGTAGACGCGTGGAGTGGCAGATCAAATCCTTGATAAAAGGCCGAGCAGACCTGGTGATGCATAGACCGACGCACAAAAAATAAACCTAAAGGGAGCTGGTTAAATATTTATTTAACAGGTAGCAAGAAGAAAGGGTTCCTGGGGAGGAGATTGTTTTCTTGGGCAGAAATCTTTAAGAAATAGGAAACTCCCGCTTTCTTGCACTTTCCATTTTAAAGAATGAATTCATGGTTTCCTGTAATATGTGCTGTTGCAGTCACTTGTTGCTCAGATTTAAGAGTGTCTTTGTGATTTCATTTAGAAAATTTCATTTCTGTTACAAATATGTTGATTTTGTCAATATATTGGAAAACACACTATCCCTTGAAAACACACTGCCTTTGTGATTTCATTTAGAAAATTTCATTTCTGTTATGAATATGCTAATTTTTTTAGTATATTGGAAAACACATTGTCCCTGGTTCTTTCAGAGGAAGAAAGTGGAAGAAAGGGTAATTTTGAAATATGCTTTTAAACATGTATTTTCATAATTTAAATGAATTCATTGCAGGCATTTCAATTTGATGTGACGTTAACATTCTTCACATTATAGGGCAAGGATGAACAAGGAAGTGGTGGGTGTGAATAAATGGCGTTAATAAGATCGAGACTCGATTTTATGGATTCTTGACACTAGCCTGCTTAAGAAACGTCACAAATAAGATCCAAACCCAATTTTATTGATTCTTGACACTAGCTTGCTCAATTTCTCTATTTCCTTCAATTTATGTCAAAGAAGCAAAAAAATTGGGCCTAGATTATTTGTGACGTTTCATGGTCTGTCTACTTTTTCCTTTTCCTTCTCATTTATTTTCAATAGTATTTCTCCTCCATAGGTACATATAAATGATTTGATTCCGTATATATAAATGTGTTACGAAAGTTGTCTACATTTTCAGATAAGAGTTTCATCTCTCCCACTACTGATTCTCTTTCTCTGTGCTTAGATTTGATGTTTCCTTTTTGTTATATCCATACGTTAATTGTTGAACATAGTCATTTATATTCATGGGTTTCTTATAGGCTGAAGGTGTTGAAAGTGCAATGGTCGAAGCGGAGGCTTCCCCGAACTCTCGTGCAAGTGGAATCACCCCACCGTCAGTGCCAAAGACCCAAAGAAGGCTATAATATTTTATCTGACCATCTCCTCAATTGCCAATAAAAGGCACGTAGGAGAGGATGAGAGGTTGAGAATATTCATTTTCCATTCGGTCTTTGATCATGTAATTATTGAACAATTATGGTGTGGAATTACATTATCTTTGATCATGTTATTATTGAACAATTATGGTGTGGATTATCGTTGATCATGTAATTATTGATCAATTGTCATGTGGAATTAAATAGTACTTTGGTATGTTTGAAGATTATGGTCTTCTGCCAATAGTAGCATGGTGCGATTGTTAAGTTGTATTGCTAATCTTGCCATCAAGCCTCCAATCCATTTGGGGTGTAGTTTTTGAAAATTTATATTGGGGATGAGGTCCCCCATTTGTGACCTTACCGGTTCATAGCTCCAGGTCAAAAGCGTTTACCCCTGTTAATTAAAAAAATATAAGACTATGTTCTTGTAGATTTCATGACACTTTTTTTTTCCATTTAAAATTTCCTTATAAATAATGTGAAATGCCATCAAATAATGGTAGACAATGCCACCTCAAGTCTTTGTATTTATGTCCAAATTACTTACAAATGTAAGCACATGCAATGAGAACTTTTTGTTATGCAGACTGTAACAAAAGAATGTATTGAAGTTGAGCTTCATATATTTTAACAATCCTTACTTTCAAAAAACATTCCATTTTAATATCTGTTCATATGTTTGGAACTCAAAATGGACATAACAGTTGTAGGATGGAAAACACACAGGGTTGTGACTCACTTCTCAATTCTTGTTCAACGAGCACTTTCTGTTATGCATACTGTAACAAAACAATGTTTTGAACTTCACCTTCATATTTTATAACAACCCTTACTTTCAGAAAAACACTCCATTTCAATATCTGTTGATATGATTTGAACATTAAATGCACATAATAGTCGCAAGATGGAAAACTCACTGGGTTGTGACTCACTTCTCAATTCTTGTTCAATGACTGCTTTCTGTTATGCACACTATAACAAAACAATGTTTTGAACTTCACCTTCATATTTTATAACAACCCTTACTTTCAGTGAACATTCCATTTTAATATCATCATATGTTTTGTGAATAAAAATGCAGAAAAAAGTTGGAGGAAATGGGAAACATAGAGGGTTGTGACTCACTTCTCAATTCTTGTTAAACAATATATTGAAGTTCATAACAACCCTTACTTTCAAAAAATATTCCATTTCAATATTTGTTCATATGTTTCAAACACAAAATGCACATAATAGTTGCAAGATGGAAAACACATAGGGTTGTGGGTCACTTCTCAATTCTTGTTCAATGACCACTTTCTCTTATGTAGAATGTAATAGAACAATGTTTTCAGCTTCACCTTCATATTTTTAAACAACCCTTACTTTTAAAAAAATTCCATTTCAATTTCGTCATACGTTTGGAATAGAAAATGAACATAATAGTTGCAAGATGGAAAACACATTGGGTTGTGACTCTCTTCTCAATTCTTGTTCAATGAGCACTTTCTTTTATGCAGACCATAACAAAACAATGTTTTGAAGTTCACCTTCATATTTTATAACAACCCTCACTTTCAACAAACATTCCATTTCAATATTTGTTCATATGTTTCAAACAAAAATTGCACATAATAGTTGTAGGATGGAAAACACATAGGGTTGCGGCTCACTTCTCAATTCTTGTTCAATGATCACTTTCTGTTATGCACACTGTAACAAAACAATGTTTTGAACTTCAACTTCATTTTTTATAACAACCCTTACTTTCAACAAAACACTCAATTTCAATATCTGTTGATATGATTCAAACACAAAATGCATATAATAGTTGCAGGATGGAAAACACACTGGGTTGTGACTCACTTCTCAATTCTTGTTCAATGACCACTTTGTATTATGCATACTGTAACAAAACAATGTTTTGAACTTCACCTTCATATTTTATAACCCTTACTTTTAGCAAAAGAATCCATTTCAATATCTGTTCATATGATTCAAACACAAAATGAACATAATAGTTGCAAGATGGAAAACACACTGGGTTGCGACTCACTTCTCAATTCTTGTTAAATGACCACTTTCTGTTATGCACACTGTAACAAAATGATGTTTTAAACTTCAGCTTCATATTTTATAACAACCCTTACTTTCAACAAAACACTCAATTTCAATATCTGTTCATATGTTTTGAACACAAAATGCACATAATATTTGCATGATGGAAAACACACTGGATTGTGACTCACTTCTCAATTATGTTAGAGTAAAGTAATTAATTAACTTTACTCTCCTCTTAAGATTTCACTTTATGCACATATTTTAGTCATTTAATAATTAATATTAATTATTAAATGCACTCACCTTAGGGTTAGGTTTTCCTTTCGGTATTGATCTCCTTTTATAAGGATTGATCTCTTGTATTCTATTCTATTATTCTGATAATAGATCTCTGATATTACATAGCTTAAAACCCTCTCTTGCTTTTTTCTCCATTCTCTTCCATGTGACAGGTATCTCTTGCATGCAGGTGTTCTTAGGCTCTGAAGTTGGATCTGACAACTTCTACAAATTATTGTTCAATGACCACTTTCTATTATGCACACTGCAACAAAAAAATGTTTTGAACTTCACCTTCATATTTTATAACAATCCTTACTTTCAACAAAACACTCCATTTCAATATCTGTTGATATGATTTGAACACAAAATGCACATAATAGTTGCAGGATGGAAAGCACACTTGGTTGTGACTCACTTCTCAATTCTTGTTCAATGATCACTTTTTGTTATGCACATTGTAACAAAACAATGTTTTCAACTTCACCTTCATATTTTATAACAACCCTTACTTTCATCAAAACACTCCATTTCAATATCTGTTGATATGATTTGAACAGAAAATGCACATAATAGTTTTAGGATGGAAAACACACTGGGTTGTGACTCACTTCTCAATTCTTGTTCAATGACCACTTTCTGTTATGCACACTGTAACAAAATAATGTTTTCAACTTCACCTTCATATTTTATAACAACCCTTACTTTCAGATGGATTCCATTTCAATATCATCATACGTCTCCAATAGAAAATGCACATAATACTTGCATGATGGAAAACACACCGGGTTGTGACTCACTTCTCAATTCTTGTTCAATGAATGCTTTCTTTTATGCAGATTGTAACAAAACAATGTTTTGAAGTTCACCTTCATATTTTATAACAACCCTTACTTTAAGCAAACATTCCATTCCAATATCTGTTCATATGTTTGGAACACAAAATGCACATAATAGTAGCACGATGGAAAACACACAGGGTTGTGACTCACTTCTGAATTCTTGTTCAATGAGCACTTTTTGCTATGTAGACTGTAACAAAACAATGTTTTGAACATCACCTTCATATTTTATAACAACCCTTACTTTCAACAAACATTCCATTTCTATATCGTCATATGTTTTCAATAGAAAATGCACATAATAGTTGCATGATGGAAAACACACTAGGTTGTGACTTACTTTTCAATTCTTGTTCAATGGCCACTTTCTTTTATGCAGATTATAACAAAACAATGTTTTTAAGTTCACCTTCATATTTTATGACAACCTTTACTTTCAACAAACATTCCATTTCAATTTTGTCATACATTTCCAACAAAAGATGCACGTAATAGTTGCATGATGGAAAACACACAGGGTTGTCACTCACTTCTCAATTCTTGTTCAATGACCACTTTCTGTTATGCACACTGTAAGAAAATAATGTATTGAAGTTTAAAATAGTTTAACTTACCTATAATGGTCCTGCAAATGTAGAAAATAGTTGTAGGAAATGTTCACCTTACCTATAATGGTCCTGCAAAACATTTTGATAGGTCAAAAAGTTAGATGTACTATTGCACAACTTATAAAAGTATGAGATGCCACATCAATAGTTGCATTGGAGGTTGGTGGAGGAGGGAAATTGTGTAATGCAGTAGTGGATACGAAATAGACAAGAAAGCTCCCACTTGAAATATGACATCTACATACAGGAGTAACAATTATCCCTTTAAAAAAAATCCAAGCCCATATAATTTACCTCCTCACCATTCACTTCCGCCAAAAGGAAGAGCACTTGGCTGAAAAATGTCCCCTTTGCAACATCTAAATTGCTGCAAACTTATGCACTAGGAAATATAAATTGCATGGCTGGTTCAATTTCATCTTCATATGCAACAAGAGATAGTGGCAGCCTTGCATTTCCATTGCTCAATAATTTGGCTGGTGATTGTTGAGTTGTGGAGGAAATGGTATGGGCTTGAATTTTGTTTAAAGGGATAATCATTACTCCTATATGTAGATGTCCTATTTCAAGTGGGAGATTTCCTATTTGTTCCATATCCACTATCACATTACACAAATTCCCTTCTCCACCAACCTCCAATGTAGCTATTGTTGTGGCATCTTAAATTTTTATCAGTTGTGCAACAACACCTTTGAATTTTAACCTATGAATTGTGTAACAACACCTTTGACTTTTGATGTTTATCAGTTGTGCAACAAGGCCTTTCACTTTTGACGTATTAGTTGTGCAACAACACCTTCCATTGCTGTAAATGTTTTATCAAATTCCTATCTTTTAGATTGTAGCTCTCTCCAAACAACATTAAGCTCCTCTTCTTTTCACTGTGATAACTTATTCTTGTGTTTTAATTCCTTTTCTAAGTGGTTAATTTTAGTGTTTTGTTGTTTTTCTCCACTTTGAACATTTCCAACTATTGTTTTTGTAGTGTGTTTACGATTAGAGTATGTAGATGTTTCTTTTCGCAAGCTCGTTAGGGAACTTGTCTGCCTTCTCGGATAAGAATTTCATGCCTCCATCCAACTGATTCTCTTTTTCTGTACTTAGATCTGGTATTTCCTTTTCCTTATCATCCATTTCCAATTGTATTTGTTCCATGGAATTGCTAACTTCAAGAATGCTTTCCTTTATTTACATTCAACTCCACTTATAGCATCATCTCTCTCTTTCTTTGCTTGCACAAATTCATATGCAATAGAAAACCTTTTGAGTTAATCCACTTCTGCATTTCCATTTTCCCCTTGCACATACTGCACATGATCCTTCCTCCACTTCTCATGAGCAGGAACAACCTCTTCAGTCAATACATTATCTATCTCGTTCACTTTGGTCTACTTCTTTCCAAGTGTTTTTAGAGTAGATTACTTTTTTCGTTACACACTTTCTAGTATGCCCTCATATTTTTTTATTACTACCATGTCATACAATTCTCATGACAAATATTTTTTGGATTTTGTTCGATTTCTTGCATGCTAAGGGATAGAGTTTTGAATGTATTGAATACTTTCAAATGATAAAGGAACAAACATGTGGTAATGAATTTTTCATGTTTATGGATGAGTTTCAAAAGTAAATAACAGTCCACAAAGGAATACATTTCAATATGGACATTTCAAGGTGAAAAACAGTAGATATATGCAATGCAATATCAAAGGTATAATTAAAAAGGTATGAATGAGCAAGAAGTTTTCAGTAGATTGTGTCATGAACATTGAATAAATAGTAGGATAGTCACCACAACATTTAAGTAAACCTATGGTTAACACTCTCTTTTCCATTATCAATTTTATTTCTAATTTCATCCATGAAGAACTTCCTCAACCTACAAATCTTGCTGTTAGTCATAACTTTGATCCATGTTTTCCATTTCATTCATCCATGAATTCCATATCTTTGATCCATGAAGAACTTCGTCAACCTGTGCATCCATGAATTCTATATCTTTGATCGGCTATTTTGAGCTTGACAACCTTCATCAAGAACAAGGAGGCGTGGGCTCTATAAAATTAGGTTTCCAATATGCTTAGCCTCTTTAGGAAGGCTCACATTTGTCTCACAAGTTAGGTATACAAAAAGATTGTAGCCAATAACAAGCATAATTTTTCTTCTATGCCACTCACGAAGCATCACCAAACGCCTCAAATTTTGCAATATTTTTCCCATGATCTGGTTGCTCTTAGCCAGTTTTCTAATCTCTTCATATTCACAATTGGAATGAATTTCATTCGAAAAGGTCATTGATCTATTTAGCGTGTAAACTGGAATGTCAATACTCCACTTCTTGAACTCTCTTTCCCAAGGGAAAATCATGTTTTTTGGAGCAATAATCAAAGGCCTGCTTATAAGAAACAAAAATCTTATAAGCAACCCTTTGTTTATTGCTCCCAAAAACATGCTTTTCCCTTGGGAAAGAGAGTTCAAGAAGTGGAGTATTGAAATTCTAGTTCACATGCTAAATAGATCAACAACCTTTGTGAATGAAATTCATTCCAACTGTGAATATGAAGAGATTATAAAACTGGCTAAGAGAAACCAGATCATGGGAAAAAAATTGAAAAATTTGAGGCGTTTGGTGATGCTTCGTGAGTGGCATAGAAGAAAAAGTGTGCTTGTTATTGGATACAATATTTTTGTATACCTAACTTGTGAGACAAATGTGAGCCTTCCTAAAGAGGCTAATTATATTGGAAACCTACTTTTATAGAGCCTAGGCCTCCCTATTCTTGATGAAGGTTGTCAAGCTCAAAATAGCCGATCAAAGATATGGAATTCATGCAAAAAGGTTAATTCAAAATTGCACATTATACTGTGAAGAACTCTTTTCCACAATAACTTCAAAAATATTTTCACCACATGTTATTTGGTAAGGCTGAATTTTGTCAATTGCTGCTTGGGTAATAAAAAACTCAAAGCTATCCTTGACACCTGCTCAAGTTATGGCTAACGACATGATCTACAGGTTGAGGAAATTCTTCATGGATGAAATTGGGAATAAAATTGATAATGGAAAAGAGAGTGTTGACCATGGGTTTACTTAAATGTTGAGGTGACTGTCCTACTATTGCTTCAATGTTCATGACACAATCTATTGAAAAATTCTTTTTCATTCATACCTTGTTAATTGTACTTGTGATATTGCATTGCATATGTCTGACGTTCTTCACCTTGAAATGTCCATATTGAAAAAAAATAATAAACAGTAATAAAGTAATTAGAGTAATACAAAATACTTCCAATAAACACTAATCAAGAGTAATACAAAATATCTTTCATTCAACAGTAGTGTTTTAAAACAATATATCTAGTTATACAACTATGAGTGGGTTGCTATTTTTACAACACCTTGTGTTTTACAATCTATAGTTTTAGAAAATAGTATTCATGTATTAAATAGTAATAAATAGTAATAAAGAGTGATAAAAAATATAGTACAATAAACACTAATAAACAACGATACAAAATATCATTCATTCAACGGTAGTGTTTCAAAAGAGTAATACAAAATAAAATTCAAAGTTTTAGTTTTCATTTTTCATTTAACAAGTCTTTCCACATCCTAATCAAATTCACTCTTTACATTTTCTATCTTTACATTTGTGCCCTCATTGGAACGGTAGGGGCATCCTACACCAAGCCATTGAATAACCCTTTCATCATTTTTCAGAACTGGTGTGGGATGGTCAAGCAGTGTGCGAAGGGAAAAATACATCTCCCGTATGTCCTCTTCGATGTGTGGCTCAACAACATGGCCATGCAATCACATTGCTTGGTCAAAAAAAGATCACCTTGATGCTGTATGCTGCTGCTAAATGTTGCTTGTACACACCTCATATCTGAGGATGATTGAAGCAACGAACGTGAGAAGATGCCACTAATGAGGTAGACACCCTGATCAACATCATATCTTTCCAATGCTTCATCAAGTTGTACGTGATTGACCACATGTCTCCAAACATATTTTGCACAAAGAATCTGAACTAGAATACAGTTTGTCAGTAGGTCCATGGAGTTTGACAAGAAGCTGCATGCTACATCAGCCTCCGAATAGGGCAGGTTCAGTGGGCTCCGAAAATCTACCGATCTTGCGAATCACATCCTCCACCGTTTGGAAATTGAATTTGAAAGCACAATGCAGCCTCTCCATAATTAATGGACTACCATTTTCTTCCTGATTGTCACGAGGAACTTTCCCAATGTGAATTCTTGAGTTCAACATTTTTAGTTGTACTGTAAAAAAAAAGGGAAAAAATTCAGTAACAAATAGCGCTGCAGGCATCTAGAAAAAACTATTATTTACTTCCAACTATAGATTCATCCACTACTTGAGAAAATAAGTAAATATATCAATACATTTATGAAAACAAAAGGTCTTAGTTACATGAATACTATTTTGTAAAACTATAGATTGGAAAACATAGGGTGTTATGAAAGCTACAATCCACTCACTGTTGTAAAACTAGATGTAAGTGCAGAAAAAAAGAATCAGTTGAGTTGAGACATGAAAGTCTTATCTGAAACATATGAATTATGTAACCATAAATACACTTGTTGCAAATAAATTTTTAAAAGAAACATATGGATTATTTAATCATAAAAATACTTGTTACAAATAACTTGTTAAAAGAAACATATGGATTATGAAATCATGAATACACTCTCAAAGTTGGGAAAAAAACAACTGCAAAGGTACATGAAAGTATTCAATACATTCAAAAATCTATCCCTTTTCCTGAAAGAAATCTGACAGAATTCAAAAAATATTTGTTATGAGAATTGTATGACATGGTAGTAATAAAAAAAAAAAAGACGACGTATTGGAAAGTGTGTAATGAAAAAAAGGAATATGCTCTAAAAACACTTGGAAAGAAGTAGACCAAAGTGAACAAGATAGATAATGTATTGATTGAAAAGGTTGTTCCTGCTCATGAGAAGTGGAGGAAGGAGCATGTGTAGTATGTGCAAGGGGAAAATGGCAATGGAGAAGTGGATTAACTTGAAAGGTTTTCTATTGCATATGAATTTGTGCAAGCAAAGAAAGAGAGAGATGATGCTATAAGTGGAGTTGAACAAATGAAGGAAATCATTCTGGAAGTTAGCAATTCCATGGAACAAATACAATTGGAAATGGATGATAAGGAAAAGGAAATACCAGATCTAAGTGCAGAAAAAGAGAATTAGTTGGGTGGAGGCATGAAAGTCTTATCCGAAAAGGAAGAAAAGTTCCCTAACGAGCTTGCAAAAAGAAACATCTGCATACTCTAATCGTAAACACATTGCAAGAACAATAGTTGGAAATGCTCAAAGTGGAGTAGAACAACCAAACACTAAAATTAACCACTTAGAAAAGGAATTAAAACACAAGAATAAGCTATCATGGTGAAAAGAAGAGGAGCTTAATGCTGTTAAGAGAGAGCTGCAATCTAAAAGATAGGAATTTGATAAAACAAAGACAACAATGGAAGGTTTTGTTGCACAATTGATAGGTCAAAAGTGAAAGGTCTTGTTGCACAACTGATAAACATCAAAATTCAAAGGTGTTGTTGCACAATTGATAGGTCAAAAGTCAAGGTGTTGTTGTACAACTGATAAAAGTTTAAGATACCACAACAATAGTTGCATTGGAGGTTGGTGGAGGAGGGAATTTGTGTAATGCAGTAGTGGATATAGAACAAACAAGAAAACTCCCACCTGAAATAGGACATCTACATATAGGAGTAACAATTATCCCTTTAAACAAAATCCAAGCCCATACCATTTCCTCCACAACTCAAAAATCACCAGCCAAATTGCTGAGCAATGGAAATGCAAGGCTGCTATAATCTCTTGTTGCATATGAAGATGAAATTGAACCAGTTATGCAATTTGTATTTCATAGTGCATGAGTTTGCAACAATTTAGATGCTGCAAAGGGGACGTTTTTCAACCAAGTGGTCTTCCTATTGGCTGAAATGAATGGTGAGGAGGTGAATTGTATGGGATTGGATTTTGTTTAAAGGGATAATAGTTAATCTTGTATGTAAAAGTCCTATTTCAAGTGGGAGATTTCTTTTCTGTAACAAGTGAGGAGGAAAAAAGGCTACAAATCTACAAGCTCAAAGTATTAACAAAAAATGAAGATCACATTACTTGTGTTCCTCAACTTGCTTCCCATCAAAAGGAAATGCAAGATTCATAAAAGCATCTACTGGCATCCCACACTGTGTTTTCCAACTTGCAATTATTCAGTGCATTTTGATTTACCATCATATCACGATTTTGAAAGCCAAATTTTAGTCCATCGAAGAGTTGTAATAAATTTTTTAGGTGAGTTTCATGAAATTATTAATGTCTAAAAAACACAAGAGTTTCATTAGAACCATACTATCTACATATAATTGCAAATTGGAAAACACTACGTGATATACAAACTACAACCCATTGTGTTTTCTAGCCTGCAATATGAAGGTGGACTTAAATACATTGTTATAGTGCATAGAACATAAAGTGCTCATTGTAGCAAGCCATTTCACTGTCATATGGATTATTTGTGTTTGTGCATTTATCAAACATCTAATGATACGTTTGAAGACCATAGTTGATTATAATCTATATATGCTTGGAGGTGTGTATGATCTTTCGTAGTGGGATGGGGTATTCAAGATCTAAATCTTAATCAAGTGAGAAAAACCATAAACCTACCATTGAAACTTATACCCAACTCATGTCACCATCCATGCCATCCTTTTCATCCATTGACAAAGGAAACCAAAATGTCTTCCATGTTGAACCAACAACTATCCATCCTATTTCACCAAAGGAACACCAAAAGTCACCCTGTAATGAATACAATACTCGATGCAAAATTCTATCTCACAAAATGGTAGTCATAGTCTTCTAGTTCCACCCACATTCACCTCATCCATCCCATGTTTATCCAGCTCATCCATTTCATGTTTTTCCACCTTCATAGCACCTATAGAAAGTCAACCATGTCACACACTTGACCTCATTGATCAAAAGCATGACATCATAGATCCCCCTTTTATGTGAAGATCAAAATACTCCCTCTCATGATCCCAGTTCATCTCATCATTCCATTCCATGTCATGATGCCATACCATCTCATGATCGAAGTATGTCAACTCCATATCGTAATCATAGTTTATTAATTCATTAGAAAAAACTTTCCATCCATTCAATAAGTCAAGACCCCCAAGGTATAGGAATTTCCCTCACATCTCATGATAATTCTAAACTTTCACAAGATCCCATTCATGAACCACAAACATGTAAGCTTGGTTCATCCACCTTTATAAAAGCTAGTTTTCTCGTATAATACCACATGCCTTCATGAGTTCCATTTACCTGCACAACCTAATATTAAAACACATGTAAATTCTTACGGCCTTGGATGCATACCTCCTTCTTAAGATGTTGATAGATCTTTCAAACACAAGAGGCCTCCCTTTAGATCAATACATCCACCTCCTCCATCATCTTCGCCATCTATTGTTGGACTGTATCCATGAACCCTTCCATCCATCATGGGCCCATATGTTCCTAATGCATATCCCTAGGCGCCCTTTCAAGAATAACAAAGGAACATACCCTTGAATTCATTCCAACACCTTCCACTTCAAAATCCTCTCATTTCATAAAATCCCTCTATGGCCTATCCAAGCAATTGGGATACCAAACAAGAAATACATAAATCGAAGAATCCACAAAAACCTAAATATCATCATGTCTCACTAAAAAGACATTCCAAAATAAAGAAAAATATGTTCCAAAATCAAAAGCAAAACACTTCCAAAAAAATGGAAGGTGCCTATTAAGAAAAAATGAAAAGGCTATAAAGAAAAATGAAAAGTGAAAACAATGTGGGTTCCAAAGAAAGCAAAAAAATATATGCATTCAAATAAAAAATAAAAAATGGTATCCCTACTTGCTAATCCAAAAGACTCCATTATTCCACCATCATCCATTCCTCCATTATTCATCCTCCAAATCTGTTTTCCGTCCTTATATGCCCAACTTTATTATCCCAATCCACTCTCAATCCTTCAACTTTCACCACCCTTCAAGGTGTGTGCCAATATTGTTCTTTCCCACATTCCCTCATAACAACTCCATTCCATACTTCCATCCAAGCTTCATCCCTCATTCCATAGCTTTAATCCAGTCCTTTGCATGAATCCTTAACCCCCTTCTACCTACCCCTATCCATTCCATTATCTTTACCAATTTTCCGACCAACATCTTTAAGTGGGAACATGTTAGCCATGGTCTATAAGAAACATTTAGCCATTGGGGTACTATCTTCCACAAAGAGACAATTGAGTCCTCCATTCATATCCATACACCTTCATCAACTTCCATTTCCATGGCCATTCATATCCATTCATATTCACTAGCTTTTGCATCCATACACGTACCCTTGCTTGTACACTTGGGGGCAAGAATTTTCCATTCATACGATACATTATTGATTATCCTATTTCCACTTAGCCATCATGTATTCCTTCATTTATATTCCATGCTATCCACTTTATCCATCCACCTTCATTTGATATTGCATAAAGTATTGGGGAAAAATAGCAAGAAATTGAATCTAATGCATGCTTTATACCATGTGTGTTTTCCATTGTCCATATTACTTGTTGTCCATGTCATGTTTCCTTTCATGTCCATTTATCTTCCATATCCATGTCATGTCATTATAACTTTTCATACCTCTTACCATGGGGGCATGTTATTACTTTGACATGCCATCTTTGAAGTCCTCCATAAGTCCTCTATTTCTCCTTTGTATAAGAGAAAACATTTTGGGTTCCCTTGTCATTGGTTCCCTCCACCCATAGCATTCCATATCTTGATCCATCTATCTTCATCCTCCATATGGGATGTATCCTTACATATCCTATCATTAACCCATACCATTGATGCCTATCCATCCATATGTCCTTTGGTTTTTAGATTGACTAAGGAATAAGATTTTGTTTATCATTATCATTTAAATTCTTATTTATCATTGCATTATCATTGTTATGAGTAACACATTTAAAGAAACCATAAACTCTTTAACATACTAAAACATTGGGCTTTACTGAGTCACAACCCACTGTGTTTTCCATCCTACAACTATTTTGTGCGTTGGTCCTTATCATATGCATTAGCATAATTTGCATTTTTTCATTATCATGATCTTGCATATTTATCATTTTCATATTGCATGCATGACAACTTGTGCTTTATCTTAACTCTTGTCTATTGTCTCCATCAATTTCATTCTTTTTATATCTTTTCTTTTTTTGTCACATTTTGAGGAAGCTCAAGGATCTCTACACCTTGTTGTGTATGAAGGAGAGTGATGAATGGGGCATGAGTCTTTCTTATGTGTGTTTATTGAGTTAGTTCACCCTATGATGATTAAAAAAAACATAACTGATAATAAAGGGGAAATCGTTCCAGTCTATGATGAAACAAATGATCACGTCATAGCCTTTCCATTCCATTCATTCCCATATCCAGCCTTCCATATCCTTTCCTCCCATATAAAATACATTTCATAAGCCATTTATATGCTTTCCTTGCATCACATCAATGCATTGCATTCCTTTCTTCTTTGGATCCACCTAGGTCATTCATATTTCTAAATATTACATATCATTTTCTATCTACAACTCAAAAATGATGAATTGATAGCATTTCCATTCCATTCATTTTCATATCCAACCTTTCATATCCTTTCCTCCCATATTGAATAATTTTCATAAGCCATTTATATGCTTTGCTTGCATCTAATCAATGTGTCACATTCCTTTCTTTGTTGCACCCACCTAGGTCATTCATATTTCTAAATATTGCATATAACTATCTATCTATAGCTCAAACATACCTTCATCTATTATAACAAGATTCACACCATACCATACAAAGAAAAATATGAAGGCAATATCAAGGTTATGCAATCAAAGACTGAGGGAAACAACCATATCAAGAGTCCATGTTCAATGTGAGTTTGTTTCATTTCATACATGCATTATATTCTATCTCTTAGCAACAATTGAGGTTTACAATTGGTGTTTACAGATCTCAAATGTTAACATGTTCATATAGAAGTCTGAAATATGTATCTTCTTGCTTGAAAAGTGTTATGAAAGTGTTCTTAGTTATTCTGATTGAAAAACGTATGAGTTACAATATTGTGTTCTACTTGTATACTTGAAATAGACCACATGCCTTATGTATACTTCAACAGTTTTCAGACATGTCTACGCTAATGTTGTTTTTCATTGATGTCAAAAGGTGTTTGATGCCAGCTACATGCAGAGTGAGTTGATTCATTTTGTTCTCATGGATTGGTTTCAAAGAGATTATTCATTCATTTGGTGATCTACAACCAAAGTGGTTGTTGATATTCATGTCAAAGTCCTTGTTGTTCACTCATTACTCGTTCACATGGTGTTGGTGCAAAAGGTATTGATAGTTGTTCCAAAATTTTGACAGAGTTGTTTCATGACAAAGTCAGAGATATTGAACAAGTACTCATTACACATTCATCATTCACATTTTATTTTTGATGGCTAATACATTTTGATGTTGTGACTCTAAGGTATTCAGTGGATAGGTTTTTGGCATAAAGACATGATTGGTGTTTGTTGATGAGATCTTCATGATTCTACAAGGATCTAAACCAATGTCAAAAGCATAATATTCTGCATCAAAAGTATATGGTCAGAATGAAAGGTTACAAATCAATTACATGTTTTGAATCCCATTGAGTTTTTTTGAAGTTGTTTTATGTTCTTTCATTGCTTGCAAGTTTTTTCTTAAACCCTATATGAGGTTCATTATGCAAAGTTTATAAAAAGTTTACTCCCATTTGCAAAGGTTCATTATGCTTGAGTGTAATTAAACTTCCTTTTAATGGGTACCTGATTGAGTTCATGTGATTGGATTTTTGTGCTGTAATTAATAGGTTTACTATGTTCAATAATTTACTATTATGCTTTGATAGATTTTTTGCAAGCATGCGTAGCTTGTTCAAAAGAACCTGTTTTAGGATTTTAGCCATAGTAGCAAGAAACTCAATTGTTTGATTAAATGCTTTGGTACATGTATGAAAAATGTGGTAGCATAGACAAGGCAGTGAACTATTTCATAAAATGCCTCAAAGAAATCTGGTCTCATGTTGATGGAATGCCATGACAATGCTAAAGGAAACAATATGGATTGTCATGGAATTCCATCACCATGTGACCACATTTCTTTCAGGAATTTTATCAAACACTTCACTGCCTTGTCTATATTGTTGATTACTATTATGCTTTGATAGATTTTTTGCAAGCATGTGTAGCTTGTTCAAAAGAACCTGTTTTAGGCTTTTAGCCATAGCAACAAGGCAGTGAACAGTTTGATAGAATGCTTTGGTAGACATGTATGAAAAATGTGGTAGCATAGTGAAATGTTTGATATAATGCCTCAAAGAAATGTGGTCCCGTGGTGAAGGAATGCCATGACAATCCATATTGTAGCAGCTACAATATGGATTGTCATGGCATTCCATCACCACGAGACCAAATTTCTTTGACACATTTTATGAAACAATTCACTATGCTACCACCTTTTTCATACATGTCTAACAAAGAAATATAACAAACTGTTCACTGCCTTGCTGCTATGGCTAAAAGCCTAAAATAGGTTCTTTTAACAAGCTACACGCATGCTTGCAAAAAATCTATCAAAGGATAATAGTAAATATGGATTCTCATGGCTTCCAACACCATGGATAAATAGTAAATATGGATTGTTGAAAAAATGTATCAAAGGATAATTGTAAATATGGATTGTCATTGCATTCCAACACCATGGTCTTGGAATGCAATGACAAGCCATAGAAAAACAATAGAAACAGTTCATTTCCTAGTCTATGGCTTGTCATGGCATTCGAATCACCATGGTGTTTCAATTCCATGACAATCCATATTTACTATTATGCTTTGATAGTAAACATGGGTGATGTTTTCCAACAAGCATATACATGCACAATATGATTACAAGTTGGAAAACATAGTGTGAGGTGAGTATATGTTTTCCAAAACATAGTGGCAACCCATAGATACACAATCATACACAAAAATAGTTCATTGCCTAGTCTATGGCTTGTCATGGAATTCCACTCACCATGGTGTTGCAATGCCATGGAAATCTATATTTACTATTGTGCTTAGATAGTAAACACCCGATGGTTTCCAACAAGCATATACATGCACAATATGATTCCAAGTTGGAAAACACAGTGTGAGGTGAGTATATGTCTGACAAAACACAGTGGCAACCTATAGATAAGAAATCATACACATAAATAGTTCATTTCCTAGTCTATGACTTGTCATGGCATTCCAATCACCATGGTGTTGCAATGCCATGACAATCCATAGTTACTATTATGCTTTGATAGTAAACACCTGATGTTTTCCAACAAGCATATACATGCACAATACAATTGCAAGTTGGAAAACACATTGTGAGGTGATTATATGTTTGCCAAAACACAGTGGCAACCCATAGATAAGCAATCACACACAAAAACCGTTCATTGCCTTGTCTACGCAAATCGACCTTTATATAGTATTGTCCAGCTTATGTTGAACAATATGCAATTGACCAATCAGGTTGACTAAGATCCATTCATGGAATCTATGATTGTCCTAATGCAATGCAGATCCATTGTAAGTTCAAAAAGTTACAGTGTACAAAGTAGCAAATTTGACCTCCTAAGACCTGAAATAATACCCTTATGATACTAGTCACAAAAAAAATCCATTAACTTTGTGCTATGCCTTAGGTTGGAGATGTCATACACTAAGCCTCCATGATTCTTGTTCAGAACTGCAAGTTGGCCTAGACTGAATCTGCTTGGATAATTCTTCGTTGTATTCAGGGATGTTTGAACAAATCCAATTATCAATGCTTCAAGGACATATATCATACTATCAACCATGTGGCTGATCGATTGGATATCAAAGTCGATACCAGAACCTACGTAGCTGAACGCTTTGATTGGTTATTGTTCAATTGGGACTGTTTCACTTTATAGTTTTCTCTTGCTTCAGTACCATTTGGTATGTGACAAATTTATTGTTGTTTCTATTTTCATTTTTCCCTTATTTGGAGGGCTAATATGTATCTTAATTAGATGGCTGCTATGTAGCTATACTAGTTATGGCTATTGTTTGCTCATAGCCATGGTTCTATGTATTTTTCTCAACAACTTTAATTCAATAAAAAAAGAAAAAAACTATGGTATGCAATTGTTCAAATAAATAACTTTCGCCAATGAAAATTATGTAACTTTAGAATTAAACATACATAATTAAAAAACATAGTAATATGTATTATGACAATTCTACAACATAAATCCATTAAGTTAGTACTGCAGTAGCCCAAACCTAATATCAAGTTGACCTTCCATCAGAGAATTTCCTAAGAAGTTATGTCCTCAATCATAACCACAATTATACTCTACATCGTTGTTGTACCATCCATATCACAAGAAACTCATTTATATGCAAAAAGATAGAACAAGGTTATCATATATCACAAAGACAAATGGAACTTATATTTCAGGGATTTCTTTTGTCAGGCAGTGGAAAGCTACTTTTGTTGGAATGTAAAATAGGGTCATAATTGGGAATCAGTAGCATGTAGCAGTATTAAATAGTCAATATTTATTCTAGTGTATACCCTCTTGCATGGATATATTGGATATGTGTATTAAGTTGAAGATTTGAAGATTAGAAATACCTGTAGATTATCCTAGTTTGAGCTTAGCATGTCTTTAAATTCAAACTCCATATCGATACAACAAAGCAAGTATATTATAAGCTTTGATGTCTAACTTGCATATTTGTATTCTAGATTTACAAATTTCTGGCAGTTGAAACAAGAAATATGCAACAAATGGTGCATTGTTTGGAAAAGAGAGGGAATAAAATTATTAAAATTAGTTTATAAATGCACCTGAGACTAGTTCCTATGATCATTTTGCATGTATGGCACAGAGAGGAAATAACAATATCAAGAAAAACAATGTAAGCTAACCCCATAAAGCAACAAATTTATGTCAAAATACTAACCATTTCATTCTAATGCAAGAAATGAATTAGAATATTGAACACAATCTTTGAATATTACCTAGGAGGATATGGGTTTCTTCCCAATCCTCAACCCATAAAGTTCCAGAGTTATCACAAAAAACTAATATTAATACTAATCTTGTCATTCTAATGCAAGCAATAAAACAAACAATGAAAATGGTCTTTCAATCTTACCTGATCACTATGGGTTACCTTGCAGTCTACAACCCCCCAAAAAGAATAAAACTGCAATAGACCAAAAACATTGAAGTGCACAACAAAGAATACACTTCTAACAATAATTATGGTATGATGCATGAAATCTTACACAACACAATGTGCAATGGATTCTTGTTGTTAGGTTTAATGAAACCATAGACCATAAATATCTACAACACTCTAAAGTAAATGGTAAAATACATATAAGATAATGGATAGTGTGATTGCAAGTTGGAAAACACAATGTGAGGTGAGTATATGTTTGCCAAAACACAATGGCATGCCATAGATAAGCAATCATACGTACAAACAATTCATTTCCTTGTCTGTGGCTTGTCATGTCATTCCAATCACTATGCTATTGGAATGCCATGACAATCCAGATCTAATATTATGCTTTGATAGTAAACACATAATATTTTCCAACAACCATATACATGTATAGTGTGATTCAAAGTTGGAAAACACAGTGTGAGGTGCTCGTATATGTCTACCAAAACACAATGGCATGCCATAGATAAGCAATCATACATACAAACAGTTCATTGCCTTGTCTATGGCTTGTCATGTCATTCCAATCACCATGGTGTTGGAATGCCATGACAATTTAGATCTACTATTATGCTTTGATAGTAAACACACAATGTTTTCTAACAACAATATACATGCATAGTGTGATTGCAAGTTGGAAAACACACTGTGAGGTGAGTATATGTCTGCCAAAACACAATGGCATTCCATAGATAAGCAATCATACATAGAAACAATTCATTGCCTTGTCTATGGCTTGTCATGTCATTCCAATCACCGTGGTGTTAGAATGCCATGACAATCTAGATCTACTATTATGCTTTGATAGTAAACACACAATGTTTTCCAACAACCATATACATGCATTCTATAATTGCAAGTTGGAAAACACAGTGTGAGGTGGGTATATGTCTGCCAAAACACAATGGCAAGCCATAGATAATCAATCATACTTACAAATAGTTCATTTCCTTGTCTATGGCTTGTCACGGTATTCCAATCACCATGAAACCACATTTCTTTGAGGAAATTTTCAAATTGTTCACTACCTTGTCTCTATTGTTGCTTACTATTATGCTTACTAATATGCTTTCATACACAAGGCAGTGAACTGTTTGAAAAAAAACCTCAAACAAATATGGTCTCTTGGAATGCCATGACAGACAAATGCAATTTGTAGCTGCATTATCACTCTAGTATGAATGAATATCTTTGACAATAGTATTTGGTTGCATAGGTGGAGTTCCCCGTAGTTGTGGGTATAGTTTCACAATATATTGTTGATGCCTCTACTGAAGATGACAATATATATCTGTGAGCCAAACTGTATTGCTTGTTAAATAAGGTGTTTCCCATTTTCTAACAAAATTTGGTTAGGGGGTCTCCATCTGAAAATATCACTCTAATTATCATTATATATCTGCAATTATCACTCTAACTATCTGCAATTATTTTGTAAAAACAATGCAAGATGAGAATGTCTGCCAAAACATAGTGGCAAGCCATAGATAACCAATCACACATAGAAACAGTTCATTTCCTTGTCTATGGCTTGGCATGGCATTCCATTGACCATGAGACCACATTTCTTTCATCCATTTTCCAAACAGTTCACTACCTTGTCTCTACTGTTGCTTACTATTATGATTGCATAGACAAGGCAGTGAACTGTTTCAAAAAATACCTCAAACAAATGTGCTCTCATGGAATACCATGACCAAAAAACACAATTGGCAGCTGCAATTATCAATCTGGAATGAAGAAATTAATATATTTCAGAATAGTAATTTGTTGTGCAAGTGGAGTTCCCTATAGTTGTGGGTACAGTTATTACCTATGCAATGTGAACTAATTGCATAATTGCTTTTAGGTTGACTATGTAAAAAAACTATATTGTAATTTAAAATTTTTCATCTATCTATGAGCATCTACTTATTAGTTATGCAATGTGAAGTAATGCTTTTGGTTTGAAAGATGTGCAATGCAATGAAATGGAAAACATTGGGTGTTTATAAAACTACAACCCACATCACAACATACCCCAACCCTCGTGGTTTTCAAGCCTGTATATGTATGTGTGCATTACAAATAGCAAGAACACCAATTTCTTGACATTATCACCGATAATGAGTAAACTTGTTCAAAGTGGTGAAACACAATGTTAATGCTTCTTGGAAAATAATGGGTGTTTATAAAATAGTGCTTTTCATTACATTCCTAAGGTCTAAATAATAAAAGCTTGTAAAGACATTCATTTTCTTTTCTAAAATTTTAAGATGCAAAACACTGGGTTTTACAAAACCCACAACCCACTTAAAGTTTGAAAACAATTTACAAACAAAAACCCTCATAACATTTTAAACCCATTTACAACTAACAACCCAAATGATTAAAAACCTCTCAACTCACTTTTTTAGTCTCCCCTTGCTCTCCAACCTCTCACTTGCAACTCCACTCTCCAACCTTTCACTTTCAACCTATGGAATGAAAGAGCACAATACATAGTGTCAAAGGTTGTTGGAAACAATGGGTGTTTATAAAATGATCCGCATTTCATTACATTCCTATAGTTTTAATAACAAAAGCTTTTGAAGACATTCATATTTTTTCTAAGATTCTAGGTTCTCAAAATACTGAGAAACTTGCAACCCACAACAACAACACAGCTACATACATACAAACACGTATGAAACAATACATAAAAAATTTCACCATTGCATATAGTCGGTTAGAAACCCCTCACCTCAAGTCGGTTGGTCCTCTCCTTTGCCTGCAGTGTTCCCTTGCTATCGAACATTTCAATTTCAACCTGTAGAATGAGAAAACCCAAAGCACAACGTGTTTTCCAAGTGTCTTCCAAGAACAATACCTGTTACAATTTAAACCGCATGTCTTAATCACATCACCACCCTTCCTGCACGTAACAGATAGCTTCTCATACAAGGAAAAAAACACTGGTGTAATTCGATGACAGGACACCTCCTCAATTCCCGTGATGTTTCCTTTCGTTGCCAGTTCCATCACTTCTATCATCTGTCTGGTAGGCTCCGCACTACGCCATCTCTTCATGTTATGTATGTTACCATGTATGTCGTTATGTATGTTTTCATGCGGTTTTGTATGTACATAGGTGCTTTTTTGTCTAGGAGTTAGCCGACTCCATGCTGGATGATACAGTTGGACAAGAAATTAAAAATGATATAATAAAGACTTGAAAGGACATAGATGATTTGGGATTTTACATGATGCTATTTTGACTAACAAGTTCCTCAATTAATGGGAATTAATTAACAATTGACCCTTAACTGACTCATTTGCCTTATTTCATGATCTAACTAATCCGAACTATTCCAATGTTGTTAGTTCACTTGTTCAATGTTACTCTTATATATTTCTAATTCAAAAACGGGACATTACAAATCCTCCCTCCTTGAATTTGCTTATTTGATTTCCTTTGGTGATGGAAGACCTACTAGTAATACCCCATCCTCCTTCACATTTAGTGCCTTTGTGCACAACTAGGATCTCTTTCATGTAGGAGTTTATAGCAAGCTCCCACAACCCAAGATCACCCACAAAAAAAAATGTATCTTCCCACAAGAGAGTATGGAAAGATAATAGCTTGCTTGATTATGGATGCAATAATATACATTGATCAATAATGGATCAATAATAATACAAACTCTATGATACAAAGTGTACAAGAGACCTTGCTTATATAGGTAGGGTGAGAGATAGAATTAGACAAGATTTGGACAAGTGTTTTAATCCAATGACATGAGACAACTAATATTAAATGAACCCTAGTATTAAGGGGAGGCTCCTTGGTGAGCTGGTGGGGCTTCTTGCTTATAGTGCCAACAACCAAGGCCCAAACCTTAATATTCTTTTTTAGCCCGAATGGGTAGTAGAGTTGGCTTGGGCAGTGGGTTTTCTCCCCATTAGTCTCGAGTTTGACTTTGCTCCCGGGTTTAAGAGGTGGGACTTCTTGCGGGTGGGGGATCTCACCCTCTGGGGGACTAGTCTCGCCCTAGCTTACCTTAGGTACCCAAGGTAAGGGCTGCTAGGCTGGGTTGTGGGACACCCCTGTAGTATCAAAAATAAAATAAAACAAAATGATCTTGGACATAAGAAGTAAATGACATAAGATGAGATCTAATGACAACTAAGACTTCTAGAAAGATTTTTAGGATCTAAGTAAACTTAACATGTGAATAGGACTTACTAGGTGAACTAGTCAAGTAAAACACCTTATTTACACCAACACTTCATCATTGGAGTACACCTCGACTACATGTACTTGCCCCTTTCCCAAGCACTTGTGTTAGATCCCAAGGCTTAGGTTCTTTATTGCTATGTGATGATTTTGCTTCCTTTGTTCTCTAAGTTGATATCTGTTTTTTTATTCATTGACTTGAATATTGTTATATGTTGTGTATTTTTAAGTTTTCCATAGGCTGGCCAGATCTTAACTCTGATAACATCGTAAAAACATGAATTAAACGCATGCAAGACAAAATAGGCCCCCAAAATATTCTAACAAATATTTATATAATTTTGAATTTAATTTTAATAAACACAAAACATTGAACTACTCTAAATTGATACAACTTACTGGGCACACCCAGTAGGCAGATCTGATGCCTAAATGATCTTGGACACTTTGCATCCTGCAAATTTGAATGCCTTGATGACTAGTGTCACACTGTACGATCTTGTTGTCACTTTGCACCATGAACTACTTCTGGAGGGTTCTTATTTGCAAGAAATCAGGACCACAAATTACTTTTGAAGGTTTTTGTCCTCAAGATGTCAGGTTTGACATGCTTGAAGCTCTTTCTCCAAATGTCACCAGCTTCTGTGACAACATCACAAGCCTGAGAATTAATTTTATTTTTGTTTCCAAATTTTTGAAGTGTCTTTTTTGTCCCTCCTAGTGCTACCTGTATACTCTATGCTTTTCTGATCATAGGCAATCTAGTCCCGAATTACTGGCAGTATGACTAACAACTTCCTTCCTCGATTGCAATTATTGACAAATCCATCCTTATTCCACTAAAACTGACTCATCCACCTTATTCCTTATTTAACTAACCTTAATTGACCCATCCACCTTCTTTCATAATTTAAATGACCCAAACTATTTCTATGCTGCCAGTTTACTCATCCAATGCTACTCCTATGCTGCCAGTTCATAAGGGGGACATTATAGTATGCCCTGGATTCATTTCATTTTTCAATGATGTTTTCATTATTGCAAGATAATGCTAGATTTCAGTGAAATAACACCTCATATGCTCGATAAGTAATTACAAAGAAAAACACAAATGAAGTGAGAAATACATTTTTAGCAGGTTATATGCTATATATGGCTGAATCAGACCCCAGCGAGTTGATTCATTTGTCTTGCAACCCTTTATCATCTATTGCATTATTGGGTGGGTATTGCTTTTAAACTTCATGCTGGATATTTTCTAAGAGGAGCAAAAACAGGTGTTGAAGACAGGTAAACTGTAGAAAAGAAAAAAAAAATTAACACCTTCAAGGACTGATTTCATGTCTTAGATGACATGTCACTGAGGTAATAAGCTGAATATACTGAGTTATTGTCTATTCCAGTTGTTCATGTTGACGTTTGCTACAGACAAGTCATTAGAAGGCTAATATTTTTGTAAAGATTTCTTATTAGAAGATGCGTGTATAAATAAGGGTGCATGAACTGTATCAACATGAAGTGGGGAAGCAGTGCATGCATATTCATTATTTTGGTTTGTAGGTGCCATACAAATTGAAGAGGAAAAGTTCTTAGGAGTAGGAGACCCGTGCCAGGCTCTTCCAAAAATCCATAAATTCCTTTCTTTTGTGGAAAGATTTAACTTGTTTATGAGTTGCAGAAACTTGCTTAAAAGGAGGCTATAATTATAATTGTCAAATTGTATATAATTACTAATATGAAGTGGGAAATTCAATAAGGGTTATTTCTTGCACTGTATATATGACTGTGGTTGATTACCGTATGAGTGTTTATGGCCATCGCATAGTAATGAAAACTGAATACCTCCTAATGACATGAGAGAAAGCAAGGTAAAGCTCGAGCATCTTTTCAAAGAATTGAAACTTTGCCAAATGCTTTGTGAGCAGAGGTTGAACAGAAAAGCTAATCTCAAGAATTTTGGCTGTAAATCAGCAGAAAAGTAGCAATTTTGTATTCTCAGTTACATGTTTGTTGAGATTCTGTTACCACCTACATTGCATATTATGTATGGCTTTCCAACCATCAGACTCATCGTGGCATCGCAATACACATGCAATCTTCTTTAAATTTAGTGTTTGCTGAACTGCCCTATGTTAAGATCTTGGCAAATCAAATTGGTTTCTAGAGGCTTGTTTCCAATCTTTTTCTGTAAATCCTTGTTCGTCTGCTAGTCTTACAATAATTTATACAGTGGTCACTAACAAACCAAACACTCAACTTTATCCCTATGATAGCACACATTGGTTGTAGAATAATTTAAAGCCGTCATTGTCAAATACCATTTGTGGAGGGAAATAACATGTGGTAAATGACATTAAATTAATTGATTTGTTTGGAGGATTTATGGGAGCCAAAATGGGAAATATTAAACCATTAGGTCATGACTGGCTGCATAGTGGAAAATTTTGAGGAGTATATGCTGTAGGAAAGAATTAAATGAAGGAAGAAAGAAACTATATTAATGTTCATAGGTGACCAAAGTGGGTCAATGGGACTTTGAGAGTGCATCTGTATAAATAGAAAATTATAGGAAGATAAATTCTAGAGAGGTCCAAAAAGGGGAAGAATCAAAATAAAAAATATAATAAAGCAGTGGACAATTAATATATGTGGTCAAGAAACCAATACAAATAGTCAAGTTGTAGTGTCCCTCTGTTTCAACCGTCTTGAATTTTGAGTAAGTTTGTTTAGTTAAATTGCGTTGTCTATTTGCATTCAGTAAAATAAGAATTAAATGAATTAGGAAACTATGTTATATATATATTCTAATTATTAATTTAAACACTAAGAGTAAAATGTCTACCGATAAAGAAACAAAATTATGCCTCCACGTCCTTAAGAAAAGATTCCTCTAATCTTAAATATGAATATACGTAAGGAGATGAAAAGCCCTCATAGCACTAGGAATTCATTTAAGGAATAAGTTCTCTTTGTTTTATATTCTCATACCCTTCCTTAAAAAAGAATATTACCCCCTCACTTTAAGATAAAAGTCATTAAATTTAAATAAGGGTATGCAAATAAAGTAAAGTTTAAGCAATTGATTTGGTATTTACTTAATTCCTATTAAATAAATAAAATGGATATTCTCTTCCTTATTTTAAATTCCTTTTAAATTAAATATATAAATATATGGAATAAGTTATCAATTATAAAAGGAACTCAGAATTATTATTTTAAATTACATCTTATGGTAAATAGAACTTTTGATGCTTAAAGTATATATATATAATTGACATAATAAATTAAGTTTATAAAAGTACCCTTTTGGTCCTACACCTGCCCTTGCATGTATCCCCACCTGGCTGCAAGGCACTTCCTCTAAGTTCCTCGTGGCTTGTCTGAGCATCTTCATTATGTAAAGGAATTCATGTGTCTTTTGGGGAGGCCGTTCAGATTCTGCATGCTTTTTCGGGGAAGGCTCCTTACAGATTCAGGCTTACGCTATCCGGGGGAGGGGCTTTTAGGAGGTGAGAAGATTTTGGGAGGGGGGGGGATCCATACTGTAGAAAGGGAACATACTTCTCATCTATGCGTCCACACACTACAAACATACCCACGAGGATTTCTGGAAAAGACGGGTTGTGGGATGTTCTGTCAACGGTGTTAGAGTGCGGAAATCATGATCTATTGGTGCATGGTGTGAACCTTGCATGGCAGAGATCGGGCAGAATCCTCCGACCCACAGTGTGCAGATTATAAGTGATTATAACCCCTACTAGTGCATTGTTTCATAGGAGAAACGCGCAAAGACTTGAGGTATCTAAAATGGATAGATGGTGCTTTCAAAATTCAAAACTGGTGCGATTCTTTTCTGCCTCTTAGCTCTGTAAAAGCATTATAGTTGAGGGCGCATTCGCTAACCTAAGTTGCAGCCTTACCCAAGTAATTCAATTTCTATATTAGCTTCGTATTGCCTGCTATTGCATTCTTTATTTTCTGCCTCCTATGATAATTATAAGGTGCTTGATATTTTCATGCTGATATAATCATGGTTCCTTGTATAATGATTTTCTTCGATCTGGTTAAAAAGAGTGTAGATTCGGTTTATTTGTAGCCCTCTAATAGAATTTACTGTTGCAAACGGCTGTTGTGTTATGCATAGTCTTATTGCAAGCCTTTAATCTCAAATTGTTTCATTTAGCAACACCATTATTCTCCATAAGAATAGCGTCCCTTTTCATAGGAAAGAAATGCTTCTCATGTCTCAGAACATTTCTCTGGCAGCCAATCTTCTGCAGCCTTCTCATTCTTTTGCCTTGCAAGTTCTACATGGTGTTGCCGCTACTGCAGTCTGGCTATATACCGCTAATTACATTTTCTTAAAAGTTTTAAGGCATTTCAACAAATCCATTTTGTGCATATCCTAAAATCATTGCATTCCATGAGACTGCATTTCTTGGAGGGGTATTTTAACAACAACCTGTGTGCCTTGTCTACGCGTCCACACTTTGCTAATATATGTCTACTGGTTTAGTTGTGACTGCAACATCTTAAAATAAAAATAAAACTCCCATTCCTTTATGCTACGATAGATGTCCCTACCCTGTTCCAAATCTCCCATGTTGGCTCAATCTAAGCTTATGCTGGCAAAGAATGGGGAATTTGAACCTACATGATACAAACTGTTCACAGTCTTCAGGTGAGTCATTTGTCACGATTTTTGTTTAAAAATAAAATAAAAACAAAAATGGAGAAATTAATTGAGGCCATGTCAATTCTATTATAGTTAATTCTAAAACAATTCTGCGGTTACTTTTAAATGAAACCCTCTGAATATAGTGATACCAAAAGGGCATTGAAAGTATCTTGCAACCGGATGTGTTAATTAAATTTTGACTGCCCCAATATTTGCATAGTAGTTAGAATTGTTTATTTTGTTTCTGTGACACTAGTTTGGAATAAAGTTGGCTGTGTATTGTGTTTTGTTTTGCTCTTTTTATCCCTTTTCAATTAGAGCAAAGTAGGTAATTTTGCAGCCTCGTAGTGGTCTGCTTTAGTATGAATTTTCCCTGCAGATTATGAAAACAAAAATCCATTTAGGTTTATTTATCCTTCAGCTGCCAAATCAATTTCTTCAACTTTGTTTAGATCCTGACAATGATCACACTCAGGTTTTAGCATTATGGCATATTTTACCCTTCACAGCTCAGTATATAACAGCATTAAATAAATACCTAGAATCTGTGATAGAATGTACATTTTTCCTTTACGCACGTCGTTTCATTTGCTTGAAAAATTTTAAGTCCAGAAAATTCACTGTGTACTTATGCTGTAATTATTGCTGTTCCATCACTTTCTTTTGAGGCATTCTGTCAACAAATCCCGTGCCTTGACATGCTTCTATACTTTTATATATGTCTACCATAGCAGTTGCTTCTACCTTGTGAGGAAATATTCTCACCGTTCCCTTAATTACTAAACTTAATTACTAAACCATTTAGCTATGTTTTCATGTGGAAATCTGCGTAGGTAATCCTTGTAAAGAGGGCATCCTTATATAAAATAATAGGAAGACCCTTTATTTCCACCCATGTCCATACTTTCATTAGGATCATAAAAAAAAAACATGAGCATGTCCCATTTACCATAACTTTTATGAAAAGCACCTTTAATGCAGTAAGAAGGAGGCTCCACATTTATTTCATTATGAAGTCTTTAATTCTTTTTAGGAAAAATAAATATATAGTTTCTTTAAGTTTCTTTTAATAAAGAAACTACCCTTTTCCTTGCTATGGGGAAAAACACTTAAAAATAAATTAGAAGGCATCTTTTGTATTTTAAATGGGATATTTCTCTTTAAAGAAAGTAAATGGAATATGTATATAAATAGATGTATTTATTAAAGAAGAATAATTTATATATATATATATGTAAACAAAAAAAAGAAAAGAAAATAATTAGTGATAATTTATTATGAAGGGTATTATTAATTTAAATAGTAATTCTAATATGTGTAACAAATAAAGTCATTCATGTTTAGATGTGCTTGTACAATAATCTCATTAACAATGTTAAGACATTAACTAAAAGGTTATTTAATTAAACCATTATAATTATTTATATGAGTACAAGCGAGTAATTTGGATATAATAAGTAAAAGACATTTATATATATATCCTTATATGCAAGCATTCGTGTATTAATAATATTTATGTGATTGTGCCATATTTACTAGTTAAAGGTGTAAATGGGGCTGTGTTGAGGTTGGGATATGATAGTGGTTGTGTTTGTTTCATTTAGGTATTTGAAAAGAGTAAAGCACTATTTAATTAGATAAATCATTTTCGTTAGCTTAAGGTAAAAAGGTATTGATTCCTTTCAGGAAGGAAATTCTTAGAATGGATAAATGTAATGTGTGTTTTAAAATAGTGCTTATCATACATTTGCATATTCAATGTTTTTTTTCCGCTTTTATACGCGAAGCTATGGTAATTGTCTTATTCCAGAATTGTTTGTTATATGAGAACGAGGTTTGTGAGATAGCCTAGTGTTCCTCTTGGATGTAGTTTTAGAGTGATTTTTGTGTCGTGTTTAATGTTTGATGTTGATATTGATGCCTTTGACTATGTGGATGAGTAATGGTCTTATTGGTTATTGTTTAAATGAAAGTATTGTTATTGTTTTATCTTGCTAACAAATAGTTTCCTTTGATGGATATAATAACCTTGATGATCCACATGTGTATAGTAAGAAAGGATAAGGATTTAGTCTTGAGTTTGATTAATTGGAACTTTCTTATGATATATTATTGTGAGTTAAAATGTCTTTGTAGTGAATAAATGAATAAAATGTAAATTGAGTGTCTATTAGTCTTTATGGTTATGAATGTTTTCATATATATTTAAATGTGAATTTTAATGGTTATCATGATTGGTTGGATTGATCTTCGAATTGAGATTGTGTATCGTTGATTGTTGTCATTGTCATAATTGTTGTCTTTGTTAAGGGTGATTAGTTGCCATACTGCAAGGGTAGCTTGAGAGGAGAAATAGAGGTCTCCCTTGGACACCCAGTTGAATTTTTGTCGAAATTGATTATGTTTGCTTCGGTTGAATCTGATGATCTCCTTATGATGAGGCCACTTTTATTCTACTCCTTTCAATTTATGATTATGAGACTTATATAGTCTTTTGGTGGGGTCCTTGATGATAGTCTTCCTTATTGTGTTAACTTTGATTGAGGAGACTTTGTTGCATTGTTTTTTCTTGTGGTCATATTGGAGATGGTTGGGAACCTGATATACTTGAATTACCTTCAATAGAAGGTTGTGGATTTATGATGTTTTGGCTTCCAGAGGCAATGGAGGAACTTGACTTATGTTTCAATTTTTCCACGGTTGTTTTGTTGTGATTTATTGCTCTTATTTTAGATTTTGAGCTCATGGGTAGTACTTTGTACTATGGTGTTGACTTTTGATGTGGTGGGTGGTACCTCCTTGTTCTTGATTTCAGTGATATGGAATGGGTTTGCGAGATGGTTCTTGCCTCGCATGTTGTGTGATATGTACTCCTTGATTTTTATGTGAGATGAGGTACACCCCTTGCATGTTTTGATTTGGTACCTATAGGGAGAGTGGCTCTTCATGGGGGCCGACGCACAAAGGGGCTATTTGGATAACCCATGGAAGAGTTTCTTAATCAAGTGATAATGTAATTAATTAACTAGTAGGTTGGGTAGATAAACACTAAACAAGAATAATTATGAGCCTCACCCATACCATTAGTGCTTTCACAGGCTAAGGATGGGATGAGAAGACCTGGTTGGTAAGATCACTGCCTTGTCCTCACGAAAGGTAAGTGGTTCCGCATGAGTCACCCTATGGAGCGGTGCCTTGAGATAGGCTACCTGGATAACCATAGATGGAGGCGGTACCTTGTGATAGGTTGCCTGGATAATCCATGTAAGGCCATGCGATGACACTCTCCTATAGTACCTGTTTATTTTCCCTTGTTTGGTTGCCTCTGGGAGTGTTGATTGAATTATTGATGTTGTTGAGGCAATTGGTTCTTGGTGATTGTTGTTGAAGCCTCCAAGTTCTATCTTTTGGTGTTGCACACATGCCTCATGGAAACTTGATTGATGTTAATGAAAGGTGTCCTTGTTATTTATTGTTGGTTGATATTGCAATCTCATTTTAAGGCTTTGGATCCTATTGTTGTTGGCACCTCTTCTGGTTATTTAGTGTTGAGCTATAAACTTGACATTTGGTTATGTTGGAATTTTCATTATTTTGTGTTGGCTAAGTGATGGCAATGTTGTGGTTTGTTATCTTATGTTGATGATATCCTTGTTGTGGAGTCTAGTTTGCTATTGGTTCGTTTGATTGTTTTGGATTTCCGTATGGGGATCTTTCTTGTCAACTCCTAGCACGGGGGGTGGACTTTCGAGTCCACGTGGTTAGGTGGAACGTGCTATGCACCCCATTGGGTCCCTAGCTAAGGATAGAGCTATGCAGATATGTGCCTCTTGCGGTGACTCCAAGATTGTACCCGAGTTGGAGCCGATCTTGTCACTTTGTATTCACCTTTCCAGTTGTATCATTCTATCTTATTGTATTGTTCCCGTATATGTTGAGGAACACATATGTATCATTGTATCTCTTATATGATGTAACTTTTATTATCATTGTAATGAATGTAACCCTTGACCTTAATTTATGATCTTTGATGGATGTTGTCATTCATGAAATGTATATAAATACTTGGTACTTTTATGTGTTAACGTTTCATAGTATGTAATTATAAATGGTGTTGTATCTATGGAAATATGTATAATTACGTCCATAGATATGATAGATGGTTTTACGTATGTTATGATGTGGATGTTTGTATTTTGTCTTGTAATTATAAATAATGGTTAAGTGGAATACTTATAGTTAGTTAAACATCGTCTTGGTATAATGCTGTCACGTGTACCCTAGAGGACGTGGTTTATGATGTATGTGTTTAAATGAAAATTATGTGTTGGTTGTTCATGTTCATCATATGTATTGTTCTAGTTTAAAAATAAAATAAAAAAAATTATTGTGCTTCTACTGTAAGTTCTATAGTTGTCCTTTGGGGTTTGCGCGGCGGGGCATTACACAAGTAGGGGGTTCAAGATTTCCAAAGAGAATAGGCTAAGGAGTATTGGAGATAAGTAAGCACAAATCAAAGTTGAAACATTTGAAATTTTTTTTTCAGTAACTTGTGTTGAAGTTCTAAAATAGTAGATAGGCGAGCATGCACATAACCTTTAGTGAGACGATAAGACAATTACGATAATTTGAACATTTTGCTCGCTGGTATAAGCCAAACTTTACACTACCATTTGTAAATCCATGTTACATTTTGAGGTGGAAAGATATACCTTCTTTCTACACTTCCAGCAACAAAAAAAATTATCTTCTACAATTTTGCAAGTTATTTTGAAGAGGAAGGGGAGAATCATCCTTGTGTGCTTGATCCAAATATAATTCTTAGCGTATTGAATTGTTAGACATACTTATTTGCTTTATAAAAAATTCCTTTGCATCTAAAGAGGATGCTTATTTCTACTTTGGTAATTTTGCAATAATGTTTAAAAAAATAAATGTTTAGTTAACTAAAGTGCGAGAAGGTAATGGCCTCACTTCACAAAGAATTGAACTAAATGGCCATATTTTTCCCTTGATGCCCTATAATCATTAGGGAGTCTTCTAATATTGATGTTATGTAGTTGCTGTTTTAAATCTTAGGCTAAACCTTAAATCCCAAACCCTAAACCCAATACCCTAAATTAGAAAGCCTAAATCCTAAACCTCAAATATTAAACCCAAAATTACAAATCCTAAAGCCTAATAAAATGGGTCTTTTAGAAGGAACTAAATATAATAATACCGAGAATGATGATAGGGAGAACAAAACAAACACACACATATATAGATGAGAAAAACATATGACTATAAATATGATAGCTATTGCCGAAGCCCGATGTCCAACGCTATTGGATTAAACCTTTTTGATCTTCTTACTTTTGTTTAAGGCATTCGAAAAAGGGTATTGCCGAAGCTTGCAATGTTCGACGCTATCAGAATAAACCTTTTGAATCTTCTTCTTTTTCGTTGTGGCATTTGATATAAGGTATTGCTAAAACCCGATGTCCTATGCTATCCGACTTCAACTATTGTATCTTCTTTTCGTTGTGGCATTCGGTATAAGGTATTACTGAAGCCTAATTCAAACTTCACTATTTCAATCTTCTTTTCTTTGAGGCATTTGATATAGGGTATGACAAAAGCTCAATGTCTGACATTTAATCGGACTTCACCTTTTCAATCTTCTTTTCCTTAAGGAATTCGGTATAAGGTATGACTGAAGCCTGAAGTTCGAAACCTTTCACATTTAGCTTAGATTGTCCACCTCTTTCTTTCCTTCTAAAATGGTATAAAGTAAGCCTGAGGCTCGAAGCCCGAACTTCTACAACCCTTCAAGGCTTGCACCAAAACTTCAAATGCATCAAACTATGACGCCCTAATGATTTCAATAACATTCATATTGCTAAAGCATAGATGTTTAATACTTTAGAGCTAGCATTTGTTACTCTTTTCAATTTTTTTTAGTTGTGTTTTTGCCCTTAGTGCAAAATTTTGGGCATAACTTTTGGTATGAGAGCCTAGGTTCCAAAACCAAGAACTTTGGGCATATGTGTTCACCATGACTGATAATTCTTTATGATGTTATCATGGAGGATGGCAATGGGGTTGAGGAATAATTGAGGGGGGAGGAGGAGTGAGGCCTACTATTTGATACACCCTATTTGGTGATATTTTGATTCAAGCACTTTTGATACTATATGTGTATTAGACTGTTTTGGTTGGTCACAGACATTGGATATTATGCTTGTTCCCTATTTATGATACTTATGGTGGTTATATGCATGTTATACTTTCCTTAATTACTATGCTCATGTCAATCTAGTTATCATGATAAAAACAAATAATTTTCTATGGAATAGAATTTGATAAGATGTTAAATTTAAACTAGGTGATGATGTGGTTTCTTTATAACAATGCCATGACTAGACATGAATTGATAAGATATGTTAATTGCTAGAGAAAGAATAATTGTGGATATTGAAATTATTGATTTCAGGATTTGATTGTGTTAATTATATGTGTATGGGAATGTTGATTTAATTATGGATGATCTTGCATTAGATATTTTGACATGTGAAATTTAGTGTGTAGGTACATGCCCATAGCCAATGGGAATGGAGGTAACCAAGGGTACCCTATTGTGATAGCTATGTAAACCCAACTATGGTCCATTTGAAGGGACCATAGTCTTATTGTGTTGTATTTTATTTTGTAATTAAAAGATTTAATGTTTAATCTTCTGATTTATGTTTTAAAATTCAATTGGGCTCTTGATGGGGTTTTGGGATATTTTGATTTATTATGTTTGAAATTTAATTTCTTTTTGTGAGTTTAAATGGTTGAATAAGTCTTTAAATTGGGTTAATTGACCCTTATTTAACCCCTAGGATGATTACCTATGGGTTAGAGGTTAAATCAAGCCCAAATATTTGAAATTTTGTAAGTTGTGACCCTTCTTAATTACCCTCTAAGAAGAGTGACGGATTTGGGAAAGGGTGAGAGTATTTGCTTCAAAATCTCATTTATGAGATATGAGAGCTCTTGTTGAGTATGAAACACTCTTTGGCTCTTCACTTCCCAATGTGTTGTGTGAGAACTTGTGGGGAGGTGTGTCCATAGGAGTGAATGAGAAAGTGACATTTGCTTCAAAATCTCATTTATGAGATATGAGAGCTCTTGTTGAGTATGAAACACTCTTTGGCTCTTCACTTCCCAATGTGTTGTGTGAGAACTTGTGGGGAGGTGTGTCCATAGGAGTGAATGAGAAAGTGACATGTGTCACTCTCTCCTTTAAAGGATCTCAAACTTTGGCTCCTATTTCAATCCTTTGGAAAGCCAAAGGAAGGGGTTTTTTTTTTTCTTTTGGCTTGGTTTTCTTTATTTTTTGGGAATTTGGCTTAGAAGAAGAGGGATTGGAGTTGATTTTCAAATTTTTCTCCATTTGAGCTTGGGTTTGAGGTAGGTCTCTTTTACTTATATGTAGAGATTTTCCCTTTTTGTATGAAAATGTGAAAAGACTGTTTATGTATTCTTGCATGTGTATGTGGTGGGTTGGGCTTGTATGAGGATAGGCTCACCCAATTTGGGAAGAGCACCTAGATTTGTAGGAGATAGGAAGTTGTAGAAACCTCCATGGGGAAACCAATTTCCTCCTTTGAAAAGAAGAGGCAAAAGAAAAAGGGTATGAGTACCCAAGTTAATATGATGGTATGGGTGTATGGAGAAGGATAGTATGGAAGATGTGTTGTATGTGAAGTATTGGGGAATTGGGTTGTTGAGAAGGAATGAAATAAAAATGATATGTTGGTTATGATTCTTATGCACTAGTTTCCCATGTGGTAGTGTAGTCCACCTCTATCCCCATTTTGGGATTCTTATAGAATCCTTTTGTAAATATGTAATCTTGGATGGGAGTATCTTATTGTGTGTTGTTTTGAAATGGATTGTTTATGCTACTACTATGTGTACCCGTATACTTGGTTACCTCCTAGCTTGGGGGTGGTTTGTGAGAAAACCTACGGTTGGGAGGTGAGCATACCCTATTGGCCATGAAAGAAAGTTGTACTATGTGTTTACTTGCAAGTTTCATGGGAATATTGGATTGGAAACAATAATGTGTCACATTGTGAAAGAAAATAGAGTAACTGTGTTGTAACCCTTTGGGTGAAATCTACCTTTTGTGTTGGATATTGAAGCCTGGTAAGGTCAATTAAAATAACGTATGAGTATTTTAAATCATTTGTATTGTTGTTGTAAAAAGGGTGTGTTGTATGAGAACACCCATTGTATCATTGGGTTTTGTAATTTGTGTATATTTTAGTTATTTGAAAATAGAGAAAAATAGATAAATAAAGAAAGCATTGCTGTGTGTAAAGATAGGAAGTGATGTGAAAATAGGTATCATATTGTTCTTCTTTTTCTTGCAATAAGACTAAACCTTCGTTAAGGGAATTATGTGCTTGCATTAAGCTATTTGTTAGAGCTAAACTAGAAAGAAAGTATATTACACCTCCTACCCTTGAGTGAATTAGACTGTATTGTAAAGGCATTATATGTTTTAAATTCTGTTAGTAAATTGGTATATGTATTGCATTCTAATTTGTAAGAGAAGATCGTTCTATGAATCATTTGCTTATATTTTATTATGTTAAAGATACATGTGGAAGGAATATTTTTGCATAGCTATGAGTAAACAAGGGGTCCTTCAGTGGATGGTTTCCTTCTTTGTGTGTCATATTATACCTATAAATAGATAGAATGTGAAGTATAGATAATTATTGTAATATAATAAAAGAAGAAGAATGCATTTAGTCATGATACACAAAATTTGCACACTAGTGAATCATTTGGAAAAGATCCATTACTTTAAGTTCACTATGCATTAGTGTTATGGAGGTGTAATCTTTTACAAAGCTGTTTGGTTTAATAATTGAGACCTACAAATTCATAGTTCAATTCACACTCCTTCGGCTCTTCCTTCACCATCAAGCTATCTTTCTTTGAGCCTTGTACCGCCGCCCGAAGTCAATGAACTTTCTTCTCTGGCATCGATCAGATTTGGGATAATATTTGCACTGAGTTTCTACACCCTGCTTGTCAAAATCATAACTCCAAACTTACTGTTGAATCCCAAAATCATGCCTTGAGTAGATGTTGATCGCTCAACTAACATATCATTTTAATACGAGTCGTTGAACCTTAATTATTTACAACAACAATGTGAATCGGTTAAGGAAATTGACATATGACATGTGTCACCAGTCCGCTTACCTTCATTGGTCAACCAAAGTCAATGAAAGCTTCTTGTGGAATATCAAAATTTTGCCACCATTCTTACTTGTCGAGGGTCAAGGATCACTAATTCCCCTTACCCCATACTTGAAGAGCTTAGACAGACTTAAAGAAACAAGTTTGAACACCTAAGTCTAAAGCTCCTTATCGCTTGTCGGGGTTTGGCCATCAACCTTACCCTTTACCATCTACCTTTCTTACTCCATTGCAAACCATTACACTCACCCCTGAAACATTGAAGTTCAAAACTCTGACTCTACTTTAAGTTGTTGGAGATCGGGATTCTTCCTTCCACCTTGCCACTTATATGCCTTGGAGTTAAGGTGTAAGCCAAATTACCAACGGGCACAATGCTCAAATTGATTCTTCGCAAGCGTCGATAAACTTAATTTTTTGGGGAGTCAGCCTTCAAACTTTCCTTCTACCACATATTTAGAAAATTGATTAAGGCATAAGCCTTAAGACTAAATTCATGAACATTGAAGCCATTTTGGGTGTTGAGGTTCAGGGTTTCTCTTTACCTCCTTCTTGCTTCATGTTAAGGCATAAGCTTTAACATTGAAGCCTGATGTCTGATGTTATCAGACTTAACCTTTTTGTTCTTCTTTTTGTTTGAGGCATTTGACAAAGGGTATTGTCGAAGCCCGATGTCCAACATTATCAGACTTAACCTTTTTTATCTTCTTCCTTTTGTTGAGGCATTCAACAAAGGGTATTGCTAAAGCCTGATGTCTGATGTTATTGAACTTAACCTTTTTGTTCTTCTCTTTTATTATTGAAATCATCGATAGCCTTAGCATTTTAGATGGGTTATGGAGTGAGTAAGGTCTTTTTTGACATTAATGGGGCTATGAGTCACATAATCCATCTAAAATTCTAAGGCAAGTGATGATTGCAAGAATAAAAGAACACAAAATAGTCAATGAAAAAATGAAGGTGACCATACGAAGATAAAAAAAATCACAATTTGTAAACTTTACATTGCTCTCCACGAATCAACGTAGACACATTGACTATGTTCACGATTGACACGTAGTCATAGAAGCTTGTTGCAGTGGAGGAACTGGCATGGGGTAGCAACAAAATGCAAGTTTCATAATGAACATAAAAATTAGGGATAGGTACATAAGGTCTTTTATTGTGACTTATTTAAGGTTAGATGAATTTAATATTAGTAAGAGATGTATTTGCGTCAGGTTCCTGTTGATTGTGTGGTGTTTTGATTAGTTTAAATATTTAGTTAACAAAAGAATTTAGGGACACAATATCATGTGTCTATTGTAATATGATATTTATGAGTAAGAGAGTGTTTTATAAAAAAATAAAAACACAATGAAATTTTTATTCAATGTAGTAGATCATTTTTTCAGATATTTTTGAAAATAAAAAATATATTCATAGACTTAGCAATGTATGATAAGGATCATATAAGTTTAAAGTTTATACAAATAATTGTGTAAGTAGCAAGTAAAACAAATTATCATAAGTAATTATACGGCTCAAGTTTATAATTGGTGTCGTTACAAATTTTAAAAACAAGTAATAAATTTGCATTAAACATGGTTTAGCATAGAAAATAGTGATAGTTCAAATAATAGAAGTCCATAATTGTTCCTTTTTGTATTTCCCTTGCTTCCTACAAATTTTTTATTTAGATAGTTGTTAGAAAATCATTATTGTATTATATAATAAATTACTATAAATAGAAATATGCAAATAGTTAGAAATGTTTGCAAAATATTATATTTATGAATGAGAGAGTGTATTAGAAGAAAATAAAAGCATAATTAAATTTTTATTCAATGTAGCAAATCATTTTTTCAGACATTTTTGAAAAATATGTATATACTTAGCAATTTATGATAAGGACCATATAAGTTGAAAGTTTATACAAATAACTATGTAGGTAGCAAGTCAAACAAATTATAAGTAATTATACAACTCATGTTTATAATTGGTGTCATTATAAATTTTGAGAGCAAGTAATAAATTTGCATTAAACATGGTTTGACATAGGAAATAGTGGTAGTTCATTGGAAAATAGTTAGAAATGTTTATAAAATATTATATTTACCTTTTCATTGGATGTGTTGATTATTGCTCAACGCATTTGGCATGAATGATAACATTGTTCTAGTTCAATGTGAAGTGGCCTCTTGTAGAAAAATCATGTAACATGAAGATGACTGTTGATTTATCTTCAATGTAGTCTTCATATATAATATTGTTAGATTAGGCATCAATAATTGAATAATGGAATTATCAACAAAAGACTGTATTGTTTGTTTGTTATCAGCTATTAGAATGGTTTTAAGATAAAGAGAATAGATATAAGTAACTTCTTCATTACATCTAATACACTGAGCAATTTTCTCTTCAAGTGTTTCATAATTTTTAAATTTGTAATTGCATTTTGGAAAAAATGTATGGAACAAACTTGAGAATGGGTTGGCCACTTTCAAAATTCCCTCAATTTGAAACATAGATTATAATATTATTGTAATAAAAATAATAATTGTAAATTTAAAAGTCTAACAATTTCAAAATGATTACCTCAAGTGTTGAATGTAGGAATCTATTCAGTTTTTCTAGTGCTCTTTTGTTATTTAGTTTCTAAATAAATGTAGACTGACCAATGCGAAATGTGTTGTTTGCATCTTTCCTTTTTACAATATTTTTGAATAGCATTGCTGTAAATTGATTTTTTGGCACTTGATATTCTATTGCCACAAATTGTTGTGCCAAACTTTGGTGTATTTGTAACTATTTTTTATTGACAACAAAATTGGTTTTTTCCTTGAATTTTAATAAAATACAAAGAAATTAATAATATATGTAAAGTAGATTAGGAGAAGAGTTTGAGACATATTTGTACTTGTGCTTTGTCCATCTCAGAATCTCCATCTTTGATGTCAATAAAATATTAAAAAGGTATTCTTTTGGTGGAGATTACCAATGCACCCATTGTCCCAATAGGATAGTTATCTATATTTGTAAGAAATTGTTTGATTGTCATGTTTGGTATGAATTTGAATTTTTAACAAAGATAGGGTATTATTTCAATTGTACTTGATTCTTTCAAAATGAGTATGCAATCAAAATCTCCACGATCATAATCTGTTTTAGGAGCAATTTGAAAATTCAATATACATATTACTGATCTTGCAATTATTTTGTTTTCAAGTTGTTGGAGAAGCTCACCAATGACATTTAAAGTGTTTTCCATTTCAACTTTAACATCTATCAAGTCAACATGTAGCACCTCACGTGCTTTATTGATTTTATCTAGTGTGGCTTTGTATACTACCATGATGTCACTGTAAAAAATATTTCCATCTTTTTGAGCATTTAGATCTTCAATCAAGATATGAAATTTAGATTTTTAATTTTTAATCTATAGAAAACATAATAAAATTGATTTAATTCTAAAAAAATGAATTAGTATAGTTTAAATGAAAATAAAGTGTGTTAATTACCTTTTCCTAGATGTTTGTTCTCATTTGGCTTGTGGTTGTTTTTCTGTTCTCTTACTACTTTCCGTTGTTTTGCTGTAACAAAATTATATAGTGCTGAACTATGTTTAATCAAATTATAGTAATTATTTTCTATGAGATAATGTGTAAAATTATGTTAAAGCAATTAGAGAAAAAAATTTCTTTGACTAGAAATAAAATTATGTTAATATATTATAGGTAATTTATATTATATAGTGATTGTGTGAAATGTGATTATTTTGTCTAGTATGTTTATTGGTATTTTCAAGTCAAATTGTTTTGTTGATTAGGATGGAACTTTATAAAAGTGGCAAGGTGATCAGTCCAATATGCTTTTTGTAACGCCCATCGTGCAAACCCCAGAGAACAAACATTGCAAACATTTTTTTTTAAATAATACAAAGTAAACATGCCACTAAACATTAAAACATATTCACATTGCACATTAACATTATAATGTCTAGTCCTCTGGGGCACGCGAGGTCACATCGCATAGCAACTATTAACAAAAAGGTAAAAGATGAAACTGAATAACTTATCTAAAATTATATCCACCATAACATTACAATAACCATTTACAAAAGTACATCCATGAACCATAAGTAAAAGTATTATTACATCACATATTACAATCATAATGCATCTCATACAATAATGTTTACAAAGGTTCCTAAAATAATACATCATCGTTTAAACATTACATTACATGTTCTAAATAAATGAATTACAATAAATCTTCCATACATGTGGGATAATACATAGTACATTAATATTTGAATTACAAACAAAAATTTGTACAAGCTCCAACTAAAGACTGCTGAGAAGAATGGACGTCGATGGGGAACCCAACGGGTGCGGAGCACATTCCACCCAACCACGTGGGTTATAAATAACCCACCCCCCATGCTCAGAGGTGACAAGGAAGAAATCATGACCATGAATGCCATAAACCAGTCCCAATAAAAGACAACATAGTACAGTAAATCCAAAACAACATCAAGGATTACAAAGGACATAAACGACAACATTCATGAGTCAACGTAATAAACTTTAAGCCCTAAATCTCTTCACAATAAAACAAGGCAATAGCCATTAACCAAGTAACCGAAGATCAATCATGAAACATTACCAAATGAAACTGAAACAATAATTAGAATACAATTCCAGAGGCAACAAAGAAACAAGGCTCAAGGGTATCTAGTAGAGAGTGTCATCGCATAGATTACATGGGTTATCCTGGCCCTTCCTCCAACCTGAGGCCCCGACCCCCATCTATGGTTATCCTAGCCCTTCCTCCTACTTGAGGTGCCAACCCCATAGGGTAGCTCATGCGAAGCCATTTACCTCTCATGAGGATGAGGTTGCGACTTTGCCGACCATGGCCTTCTCAGTCTATCATTAGTCTGTGATAGCCCTAATGCATAGATGAGATATCCAATATTATCTTATGTGTTTTTACTACCCATCCCCTAAGTTCTATTATTAGGTTTTCACTTGTTAACTACTCTTATGTGGGTTATCCTAACCTCTTCCTCCTTTTGAGGCACTCGCCCCCACAAAGAGCCACTCTCCTAGAAGACCCTGAAACATAACCAAAACAAGGCAAGGGTTGTATCATCAGAATGAAGCATACATCTCAGAACAAAGACATGCGAGGCATTACCCATCTCGCTAAATACATAAACAAAGTCTCAACATAACTAATACAACCCTTCCAAATAATAACACTAATAACTTTCAACTCCAAGAGTACAAACAAAATGAGGATAACATTCAATGATTAAATCACGCCTCTAAAACTAAGGTTCACAATTACAACAGGGTTTCCACATCGAAGAAAATCCAACAATATCAAAATGGAAAATGAACAATTTCAAAGGGTTTCAAATTCAAATCAACGTAATCAACAATACATTATTTTCTATTAAATAACCCTATTCCCATGATGAAATTTTAAAATAACAAATCAATGATATCAAACTTATCTTTTCCCACAAATCAATATATCTAATTTCATAATTTCACCATTTAAAAAAAAAACATTATGTCATACATATATACTCGATGTATATATATATCTATATTAAAAAATATATTAAAAAAAATAAAATTCAAAAAAAAAAATAAATATATATAAAAATAAATAAATATATATATATAAATATAAATATAAATTTAATTTACAAATTTTAATAAATAAAAGAACTTTAGCCACAGCCGGCCATAGGCAGACTGCGCAGTAGTCCGTATGGACTGCTATGGCGGTCGATGACTGCAGGGAGAGGGGGAGGGTACGGCCCAACCGTCCGCCCCCTAAACCATATATAAATAATCTTTATAAATCTTTTTTTGTTTTAAAAGAAAATAGAACCCAATGCATGGGTAGTGACGCCAACAAAATTTTGATTCAGCCCAAAAACAAAAATTGAACCAGTATAATAATTTTTTTAAAAAGATATAAATATATATATATATATACACTGTATATACATATACATATACATATATACATATATATATATACATATATATATATATACATATATATATACATATATATATATATACATATACATATATGTATATATATTATATAGATCAATGACATAGATATTCGCAGTAGTACATTCACAGTACCAAGTATATGCTTGAATTTTTTTTTTTATATATATATATACATATTTATTACAAATATATATATATATATATATATATCCACATTTTTGAAAACCATTTATTTCAGAGGGAAAAACAAACTTCCATATAAAAATCATAAAAATATACAAACATTTCCAAGATCACAATAATTTTTCCCTTATTGATTTGATATCTAATAACCACTAGATTTCTAGCACAAATTTTGTTTTCCTCTATTGACCAAACATATTTATTCATTTATTTATTTAGTTTCTTTTGAAATAGAAAAATTGAAGAAGAAGCAAGTGGAACCTGGAGTCCTGTGCTGATGAAAACTTGATGAAGCTTCGCTTGATCCAGATAGCCCTTTGAATAACTTTCGTTCCTTCCTTTAGAGCTTCGTCCCCCAATTTCTTTGCTCAGATTTTTGATCTGTTATTCCATTCAGAAGAACCTCCCCAGTATAATAAAAGAGAATGAAACAATTCCCCAAAAACTTCAGAATATCCAATATTTCAGAATTAATATTTTGTGCAACTCCTTTCAAATCTTCCCGTGAATCCAAAGTCTCTCAAATTTGCAATTAAATAAAAGATATCTCTTTCCTTTTTTGAAAACTCTAAAAATCCAATATAAAAGAAAATTTCTAATTTATCCAGCTTTTCAGCGAGCACTTAACTCTCATTCGTCCTTTTTATCTTATCTTTTCTTTTATTGATTTTTTTCTATTTAACAATACTTTCCGCTTTAATTTTGATTTTGCAAGCTTTACTTGCAATTCACAAAAAATAATTTATTTAATTCATAATTATCCTCAACAATCTAATTTAATTAAATTAACACTTAAATAAAACACATGACTTTTAAAATAAAACTTTTAAATATTTTAATACAAATTAATCCAACACTAATATAAACATTTAGTAACATCATTAATTAAATAAATCACCATATACAAAACTCCAACGTAAAATAAATATGAACAAGACACTCACACAAACCACAATAATAAATTACAGAAATGACAAAACAAAGACGCACAATACCACTTAGACAGGATGGTTTGACAAACATGGTACAGGGTGACTTCCTTGTCATCTCTATTTCAACATCATGCCCGTTGGGTTATTTGATGCTTGCCCTATCCTGCCAAAGTAGGTGGAATCGAGACTCTATACCTACAATCCCTGCATACAATCAAGGTTGTGTACATGTACATATATATATAATCAAAGCATTACATTGTGAGAAGGAATTGCAGTGTAGCAGGGCACTCATAAACGAGTGGTGCTACACTGTCCTCTCACCAAAACTATACTAACAATTATAATATCAATGATGAAATAACATTTCTAACTAACAGATCGCATCATAAAATAATTATTAAATCACTATATCGTAATATATTACTGAATCACATTAAACATCACAAACCAATGTCATATGAAATATCCATGTTCTCAAATGAAATAGCATAATCACCAAACAGTCTAACTATCCAATCAACCAAACCAAACAATAAATAGTACTATCACAGTCACGAAGTATCAAGCAAAAAACATAGAAAGAAAACAAGTCTAAACAGTAACAGGAGGGGTATTACACTTTTGATTTGTAAATAGAGGATGTATGATATTTAAATTACACTAGACATGGTCAATTAGTGGTTTGTTTATAGTGTGTGATTGGTTCAATATGAATTGTATGTTGTATTTTTGCATATGATTAAAAAGTTGTTTTTTGGTTTTTCTTTCTATAGTCATGTCAATATTGAAGTCTCTTATAATGTACAAGATATTTTTTGTGTTTATATGTGTAAGTATTTTATTCATGATAGTTATAGTTCTAACACCATACATAAATTTAACTTGTTGTTAGTTAGGAGTACTGTTATTGTGATGGCTTCATTGTTTGTTGTTTTATGTTGTATTATTTTAGATATAACTAGATTGTTTTAGTTAAAGTCATTATGCAATGCATATTATATACAAAAAAGCAATTAAAATGTTGAAATAGATCATTTGTTTCAGATGGATGCATGTGTGTTTCTTGTAAACATAAGATATTAGATGAAATTACATCATGGTCATTGAGAATGTCATTTGTATGGGCATGTAAGCTACGAGTATCAAGTGTACACAAAAGCATTTGTGAGATGCTATTAGAAATAATAGCTTCATTTTCAAATTTCCATTGTGCATTTGATTGAAGATGTGACATCTCAAGGACTATTTTTTCTTCACTTTAAAATTTTTTACATTCAAAGGTTTGAGCAAAAATAATGATTCAATTGTTTTTGTTAATGAAAGTTCTATATATGTTAATCCATGTCTTATGCGAATGGGATCAAATCCTACAACTTGCATTGTAAGTCCTTGAGATTGATGTATAGTTCGTGCACATGCTAATTGTATTGGAAATTGTTTCCTAATAGTATTTTTTTTGGTGAATGTTTGTTTGGAGGGGCCTAACAATGTGAAGTATAGGTACCCATTCTTTATCAATGAGCTTCTAGTATAATAGTGTGCTAATTTCCTAAATTTTTATTAGCCAATTTTTGAATTGTTAAATTTGATTCAAACAATATCAAAATCATTGTGTTTGGTATATGCTTTAAATATTCCATCCAATCGATTGACTAGACCATATTGTGTGTTGTAGTTACCAGCATAGGTTTCTACAAGCATATTTGGTTTCAAGTATATTTGAGTTGGTAGTGTAGTTGTATGATTGTATGATTGTATTCCAATGTAGTTATCCTCATGTTCATCATTTGCATCTAATACTATAATTTCTTCAGGAATAATTGAAAGCATTTTTTTATTATGTTAATCAAAATCTTGTCTTCTATAATAAAGAAAAGGGAATGCTGGGTCCATTGGTGGTAGACATAAGCAATGTTGATTAAGATAATCCAAATCATCATTTGTTTGTAAACCTACACAAATTCTATTGAGAATTGTAATGAATTTCTCATCCTTTTTTTGCATGGTAGAGATCAAGGAATAGTACTTTATATTCTCTTTCAAAAATTTGTAAGGAATCAATTCAGTTAATGTTGGTCTATTTTTAAATACAATATAGTCAAGTATAGGTTGTGCTTGATAAAGAACACTACAAAAAATTGTATCAAGGTTTGTAAAGTATGAAGTTGGCATTTGAATTATATCTTGTAATCGTTTGTCATTGTAATGTAAAAATGCCGAACCTACAAATGAGATTTCATCTATGATGAGCACGCGTAGTTGATGATAACACTTTGACATTGTATCTAATGTTTCAGTGTTCAATGGAATAAATTCTGATATGTTAAAAAGGTATGTGGAATGTTGAATGTAGCGTGACTCCACCTATGTTGTATGCTGATTTTCATGTATAAGCAATTATTATACCTTTTGGCTTGTTTGGGTCATTGTAAATAGAGTTGTTGTATATGCAAAGAAGGGCTTGGTATATGGATTTTGCAGTGAAAGTCTTCCTAGTTCCAGCTCCACCTGTTAAGAATAAATGTAATGGAGTTTTAATATTTTTCATTTTTTTAATATAATATCCTTTACAATTGCTTGTTCTTTTTTAACATTTGTCTTAATTTTTAATACTCATTTTCACCCATAATTTGTAGGTGTTGAACAATTTCAATTGCATTATAAGCTAGTACTATTTAATTTATTGTGGTTTGTAGTTTCAAAATCTACTTGTATGTCATATTGTTCTTCATTTTTTTTTTTTTTGTGATGAAATATTTTTTCTCAATGTTATCATCTTTAGAATTTAGCTCATTTATAGCTTTTTCAATATCACCCCATTCACAGTTGTTGTTGTAATTAAACTTTGCATGATTAAGCTAAATTTTTCATGATGTAAATAAACATTTTGCCATGAGTTGAAATTGTGTTTCAATGTATTGTCATTTATTGTAAAGGTCACATAGAGTAATAATTTCTCTCTACAATGATTTTCTAAATCAATATGTTTATTGAAGTTGATAAATCATATAACATTTGTTTTTTTTTAGTTCAATTTTGTTGCCATTTTTGCTATACTCTGAAAAGAATTCTACAAGGCATATGCTTATAATAGTTTTAAGATGTTTTATATACCAATCTATTAATGAATTACAAATTACATTCTCTGATTCATCTTGTTCTTTGATTAATTATTTTATAGATTTCAAAATAAATGTGTGATAATTATCAGTTCTTGTATCAATGAATATAAATTTTCTTGAGCTATAATTTAGTGGAAGTGATAACACAATGTGAGCAGCTTGTTGGGAGGAAATTTGTTGTAAATTAAGTATAGAATTTCCAAGTTGGCTTATCATCTTTATGAAATCAATATTATTTTTTTGGTGGTCTTTATGTATTATTTTAAATGCATATGTCATTGAATTGTCCACTTTTTCATGTAAGAGCTACAATACATTGTTGCAACATATGTATCAAGAACAAATTGTGCATCTATATTTGCTTTCCATAGTTTTGGAATTTTTTGTAAGACTATTGTTCCATATCTATGATGGTTTTCTTTGTAATAGAAGTGTAGGTCTACGAAGTGTTGATCTTATAGCCATTATGTACTTTTCCTCATTGATATCCATTTCATCTAAGAACATTTGCAAAGAGATGGATATTTCATATTTTTCTTTAAATTGTAATTTGGAAAAGATATTGTTTGCGATTGAAATTTTGGTTTCAAGTATTGTAGTTTTTTTAATTGATGGGAATGAAAAATTATATTTACAAGCTCCTTTTTTCTAATTTCCTACATTGCTTTGTATGATGATGCTTGTGTAGTATAACTATATTAGGTTGCAAATGTTCAGTGCTACAAGTAATGTACTTGTCTACAAAATCTATAATATTTACATAGCTATCTATGCCATAGATTGGTGCATTTTTTTATCCACAAAATGATCATGTGCTCATTTCCACAATTTTGAAATTTAGTTATTGAGAAATAGTCTAAAACATTTCTAAAGAAAAAATCATTTGTAAATATCAATTCTTTGATTGTATTGATTCTATGTCTATAGCAGTGTGTGCAAGTAACTGGATCGTTTTTGATGAGATGAAATTTTTCATTTTGATTTTTGGTATAACATTCTTGTTGTTTTGCTCTTGATTGATGTAAATTATGTTTCAAGTGTGTTTGATGGAGGATCCTAATTTTGTTTGGTACTAGTAAATGTAATGAAAAGGTAGGTGGTCCTAGTTGTTGTATCATTGCAAATACATTTTTTTAAAGTTGTTGTGAATAAAATGGAGAGATTCTTATTCTTTCAAAATTAATGTTGCCAATATCTGATTTGATTATTTTTTCTATGTTAGGTTTGTGTTTGACATATTTTTCTATTAGATTTCTTCCTTTTAGTTGACCTTTATGAATTCTTATCCATATTGTAGACATAACTTATATAATTATTTTAATGGTTTTGAAAATTAAGTTTGCTATGTGGTAAGAAAATTGTCTATTTGAGTGTAGTAGTTCCCATTGTGAAATTTTTTGGTAAGTAAAATTTTAAAAATATCACCATCACATGGATTACCAAAAAATAGTGTAGAAAAATTCATTTCTTCAGCATACTTATCTATAAAGATTCCAATTGGATAATGCTCTCGTGTAGGTGCAATTTCTATGATTTTATCTTACATTTTATGCATAGATCTAGATTTAGCGATGCCATGTATCAAAGTTTCACAGGGATCTTCATGTTATGTGTTACTTTCTGAATCAATTTTAGTCGTACTATGTTCATTGTTGTCTTCATTTTCATCATTGGTTTTAAGAGATTCTTTCCAATCTTTTTTTAATTTTAACATTTTACATTCTATATAGCATTATCTTGCTTAATTGAGTCAAAGCTTGCATGATAATATTTGGTCGTACCATCCCTTTTTGGAATACATTTTTATATTCTAATGGTATTTTGAGAGAAATATTGATTGTTGATGTGTCATCAATAGATTGTGGTAGTGCTTTTTGTATAATGTTCATATTAATTGGAACATTAATGATAGAACTAGTTAATCCTATTTGAGATCTTTTGTATCCCACTTCACAAATTTGAGCAAATGCAATTCTATGTGAGAGAAATTATTCTTCTAATTGTGATAGACTTTGTACATATTTCATTGGTTTTTTTGTTCAAATATTATGCGGTGTTACATGTTTAGGAAGCATGGATTGTTTCAATTATGTATGCCATGTTCGAAAAATAGAGTTTATCAATACATGATCATTAGATTGTATTAATTTGTAATAGGTTTGTTTGTATTTATCTTTGAAAATCCTAATGTCTTTGTTGAAATACAACATTTGATAAATTGCACATGCATATTTTGGTGTGTCTTAAATTGTTTTTTCAAAAATTACTATTGGTGATAATGAACTTTTTTTTTGATGTTGTAGATATCATTGTTCGATTATTGCGTATTTGTTGTTTGATTTTGTGAAATGAAGTGGTATTAATGTTTTCTAGCTTTTTCCTTTTGATAGGTTGGACAATTTGATTTTGATTATTATTTTTAATGAATTGTTTAAATTGGTGATTGGTGGTTGGTAGTTAATATTTTGTGTTTGGAAACTTAGAAGTGGCTCAAAATGTTCATTACAAGGATTTGCATCATGGAAAAGGATCTAGAGTATGACTATGCATGCATTGATTGGTTTAAGTACAAGTATTTTTTCCCTAATATCATTGACCAAAGATATATTTATATTTTTAGTCATTTGGATAGCCAACAAATATAAAATATATCTCCCGATAGTCCAATTTATTTGTTAATTGTAGTTGGTTTTGTAGATAATCACATTCTACATAAATATGTAGTAGGAGATTGTACTCTGTGCAATTGATGTAGAGTGTAAGGATCCAATTCATAGTTATATAATTAATTACTTCCATTTCTTCTTTTACAAGACAACTTAGGAAAAAAAAATAGTGCCATTATGTAGTTGAATTGATGTGTAATGATATTTGAGTAAGAGTTCTAATGAGTCAAACGAGCAATCTCCAACATTGTACTTAAATGTGTTCATTTTAAATAGTCCTTCACTTTTAATGTAATATCAATGTTGCAAGGTTGAGTTTGAATTTTGAATTGATAATTGTCTACATCTATCATCTGCATTTTTCTGTCTTGTAGTTCTTTTGATCTCTTCATTTGTTTGATAGAAACACAGGTTTTATATTAATCAAATTTAAATGAGAGGTCATAACTATGATCTATATGGGGAAATGCTTACTGATTTCCTTTGTCTATTAATTGTAATTTTATATGTTATTTTATTAGTTCTTTAACTCTTCTCCCTCTGCAACACACGGGTATGTGCAAGATCATGATGGGCCAAAAAGTGGCAATATGATGGGTATGTGGCCGACGACTATTTTTTTACCCAAAATTGATGAAACAAAAAGGGTTTTTAAAGGAGATTCTCAGCTTTCCACCAATATAAATTATTCTTTACTTTGAATTTAATAAGTAATTATTTTTCATTTTCTATTCAAATTACGACTAAAGTCTTGATTGATAGGTTGATTGAAAAACATCTATAGCTTTCAAAGGTATCACATTTTTGAATCCAAAAATGTGTCACATTCTATGCTTTGAATACTATAGGATTAAAAAAAAAATGAATTTCCATAAGTTTTGACCTAAGTTATGTAATCGACATACAAATTTTATATTTTTAAAAATTTGTAATAAAAATTCATAATTAATTATTTACTTGGAAAAAATTACAAAAATATGCATCACATCGGGGCATGAGTCCTCTACTTATATCTAAAATCTATAAAAAAATATTATCATTTTGTTGTGGTTAGGTGGTCGACAACACCACTTTTTTTTTTCCCCGAAATTTAAGTACCACTGCATTGAAATTTCAAATTACCCAAATAGATTTTTGAAAACCTAGTAGTTTAGAAACTACATTCAATTTTCTATAGATTCTATTCTTACATATTTTTGAAATAATATAGATAACTTATTCAAATTTTTACGTCAAGTTTCTTAACTTTGATTTTTCTAAATTTTTTGCCACTTAAGGGCTTATTTTTTCCATGATGATCCTGCACATACCCACACAATTAGTATTTATCATTACAATATCTTTAAAATTGTAAATATTTTAATTTACTACTATCATTTTACTAGTTTTTAATAGTATGCAAACTCTAGAGATTTTTGTAACACTTAATAAGACTAGTCTTAATTCATATTTGTATTATGAAATTGTTTAATATACTAAGTAGGATTCATATTGATACTTTATATATTGATATTTTTAACATGTTATAAGCCACAATAAGCTAAGTAGTCATATGGATCAAATTTATATATGCAATCAAACTTGTTACATAAGGGTTAAATTCAATTGCATAAATTAAGTATAAACTATGAAGCAAATATATTTTTCAAATGGAAACAAAATACAAAGTGATATGATCGTGCTACTTTTTACTATTAGGAAGAACAAAAATGCATAGAAAAACTTGAAGATGAATAAATAAAATTTTAGAAACTATCAAAAAAATTTATACCATTTTAAAGTGTTTTGATTCTACTTTAGCTTGAGTTTTCTATATTTCTAGGTATAAGTTGCCTATCTTATTTTATGAGATGTCTACATTTGCTATATGGTAGCTATTATTTGATAGGTCTTAAGAATTGAGGATATTTAAAAACAACTAAAGGAAACTTATGAGTTGTGACATTTGATGTAACACCTTGTCGTGCGAACCCCAAAGGACAACCAAACAATAATTACTGCACATTTTTTTTTTTTTGAGAACATAACTAACATGAAATACACATTAAGTTATGACATGAAATATATTTAAACAAAACCACTAACACTTACATCCCTTGGGGTACACGAGGTGACATTACAAAACTTAATCCCATACAAGAACGATATCGATCGAAAGCCAAGAGAATAACCCATGATCAAATGTATGATTACAATAATGGTACATACATTAAAATTCATCAATAAGAACCATCCACTTAAGTAAACACAACATAAAAAATATTAACTGAACCTTAATAATGATAAACACACTATCATCACATGAACTTAATGGGGCATATTTCCACAAATACAACACATTAATAAACAACCGCTAAGGATCAATATCTACACAAAGTTTACCTTAGATAAAATGATACATCACATCCATTTTATTACATTACAATGTTTAAGTATTACAAGGATACAAAAGTGTTTCCCAACATGAACATAAACCATATCACAAGATAACATGATACAACTGAATAGATGAATACAAGGTATCATAACTGGTTCCAAGTCAGATACTCTTTTGGAGTCACCGCAAGTAACACAAATTCACACCTCTTGATCCTTGACTGGGGACCCAATGGGGTGCTTAGCACGTTCCACCCGACCATGTGGGTCCGAAGACCCACCTCCCGTGCTCAGGAGCTGACAAGAAAGAATCCTCAACCAAGATCATCCAAAATAGAACAAGACTCAACATCATACAAGAGTAACAAGAAACACAAGGATAATCACAACATCAATAAGCCACAATTAGAAACATGACATCAATAAATCACTTCATAACAACGATAAACCATTTCCAAAACAAAGCAACAATAAATCATTTAACATATCAATAATCACTTTCGAAATATGACAACAATAAGTCACAAAACATATCATCAATAAATCTCAAGTCATAATATCAATAGACCACTTCCAGAGGCAAGCAAAGTTAACAGATCATAAGGGGTGCTAGGGGAGAGTGTCATCGCATAGTCCTACATGGGTTATCCTGGCCCTTCCTCCAGGTGCCAACTTCTCTTGACTGCCTGAGGCGCTGGCCCCCATCTATGGTTATCCTGGCCCTTCCTCCTGCCTGAGGTGCCGACCCCATAGGGTGACTCATGCGGAGCCGTTAACCTCTCATGAGGATGAGGTAACAACCTTGCCAACCACGACCTTCTCAGTCCACCATTAGTTTGCGAAAGCCCTAATGAATAGGTGAGACATCCATATTTATCTTATTAATGTTATTACTACCCATCCCCCTAAATTATTTTATTAAGTTCACTTTTTAATTTAACTCTTGCGTGGGTTATCCTGGCCCTTCCTCCTATTTGAGGCACTGACCCCCACGAAGAGCCACTCTCCCTAGAGACCCAAAACATAAACCAAAATCCAAGGGTTGTACCAACAAGGAAAACATCCAATCTCAACTGAAACACATGTGAGGCATAAACCATCTGGCCAATAGCCATATACATAAACACTCATAAAATCCGGTACAACCCACTCATAATTCAAAAATCACAATTATGATCAAATTTTTTCCAAAGGCCAGATCAAAGAAGAATCAATAAAATTACCCTCGCCTCTGGAAGATTCCCTTAACCATTAGATATAACAAGCTCCCTCCTTAAGCAATAACCAAAATCAACTCAATTCAAAATCAACCACAATCAACTCAAATCAAAATCAACCGCAATAACCCAAAATATTCACAATATCAACCAACCGCGAGACCAATAGTATTTAATTTAAAAATCCATAATAATCAAATCAAAATCATCCTAGATTCTAAATCACACATATAACTCATCACAAATTTCAATAAAATGGATCTCCTCAATCAAACAACCCAAGAATTCACCACTTAGGTCAACACGAAAACCATACGAGTTCCCAAACGGATATCAACACAATTTAAAAGAGAGAAAGCACCCAACTCAAAAATCAACTCAAGAACAGTCACAATGAAAAGAATCCATCAAAATCATCCGTAAAACTGACACGAATCCAGTGAATCACTTCTGAAACCAGGCAACCCCAAAAGAAGAAACATCTAATGATCGTTAAAACATACGTATACACTTAGCGCACAATCACTAGAGAACAATAAACATTCAAATACAAATTATCCATTCGTTCAATAGGAATTAGTTTAAAATTACCTAATAATTTAATTGAGCATAATTTCCAAATATTCCAATAGCTATTTTAAAACATTCAATCAAGTCTTAAGTTTCACTAAGACAACAAAAGTAATAAGTTCCAAAGATTATTTGAATTGTCATTATATCTTTCCTAAGGGTAAAATATTATGAACCATTATAATAATCAACCACATTCAAGTGATGAATTATGACGGACAATTAAGTCATCTTCAATGATTCCTTTGCATACCCAATAAGAAACCACTAGACTAGTTAATGAACCATAAATAGTAATACATATATAAGTAACCCAAACAACAATTGTATAGACATTTAGATATGTTTGTTAACTTATACTACCTTCACCTTTATCTAAAAGAATTTTTCCTATGCTTAGAATTCAAGGTCTCTATTTTTACTCAAATATTTGCACATTTCAATAGATATTTATATATCAATCCATATATATACAAATATATATTTAAGACATTTAAATTTTAATATTAAAATTATAACTTAACATGACCTAATATCGATATTCCAAATTACCAATTGTATAATGAGGGAACATTAGGACATGCAGATACTAGCATACAATGATTGACCTAAGACAATCTCATCCAAATCTTTTGTATTTCGAAAACAGCAACCTCTATTTTCTAATCCCATTATTTAAAAAAAAAAAAAAATACTAAGGTCACTTAATACGAATTATCAATAAAACAAAACCGTGCTCCTTACTAATTCCATACTAATCAATAATGAAGGAATAAACACAATAATATGATAAATTCAAGGAATATTTCTTTGACATTTAAGAACTATATAGACTTACAGTTGCGATGACTACAACCATATGCCGTCCTTTACAGGCGTGGCCAACAGAGCTCGAATGGAGGAAACTAACACATTAGACACTTCTCCAATATCTAACTAAACATCAACTTTTCAAAAGATAAAATATCTTAGCAAGACGATACTCCTAAGGGGCTGAATCATACCAAGAAGAACGCTGAAAGTGACTGAAATCTGCAGGCTACGCACCAAATAATCGCGCAAGAAGGGAGGCATAGACGCGACATGCAACCTGTTCCTTAAAGTGCCTAAAGAAAAAGGGACGATCACAGGGATTGCAAGGACACAAGGTATGCACAAGGGTTATGTAGGGAAGTTTCCCAAAATCGATGAAGCATTTTGGCATTGTAAGCTTGCTTGTGTTCTAACATAAACAGATTGGAGGTACGCGGTTTGGGAGGGTGAGGACCACTTAAATTCTAACGCATAAACATCAAGGCTTGCAGTGCCGACCATAGGAAGAGGATACCACAGACCAAGCGACGTCCGAAATCAAAGAGGGGCGCACCAATGCCTAAAGGTGGGGAAGAATGAACAACTTGAAGACAGAAACTAAGAGCTTGCATTCAATTATTCCTATCACATAACCCAGGCCAGCAACTACAAGAGTAAAAGTATAGCAAGAGAGAGAGATAAATGCTTTCAAAGATTACATTTGAGAGATGAACAAAATTGAGGTATGCAGTATTGTGAGAAACAGAGAAAATGACCCGCGCCATACAACATAAACTAAGAATGCTAAGCGACTCTCAAGCGCTACTAAGGCGACAGTCTGAGTGGAACACACCGATCGACATTTGTACTAGGTATTATGAAGCTTAAAATTCAAAACGAGATAATGGCGAATTTGGAAATGCATAAGGATTCATAAACAACAATACAAATAAGAGTATACAACTCAAAACCCTACATAAATACGATGCCTGCAACATAGGAACAAAGTCTAAGGTCTATATATGTTCAAATGAAACTGCGAGCCTTGTTTAGATAAAAAAAAAAATAACATCATGCATACCTGGTATCACTATTTCTCCATTCCATGGGTCAGCTGGAGACAACAAATCTACCGAGGAGGTACTTTGATAGGTCCCGCACTCCAAATCCTAAGATGACGAAAATGAGCCAAGCAAACGATAACAACAACATCTTTCCCCAACTCCCCAAATTTTGAATACCCTCCGTCAATATACAGTAATTTTCCGATTCCTCTTGCAAAACCTTATTCCCTCTTTTAAAACCAAAAATCCCTCGTGCTAAATATTCTCCCAAAAGAAAATATATAAAGCAAGTTTTTGAAGACAAAAAAATCCGTTAAAACAAGTTTTCCCATTCTGAATCAGATTCAAACTGTGCATGCACAATCTTTCTTCTTTATTTTATTTTTTTTAAATTTTCATTTAAAGTAACTTCAGTTTGAAAGCATATCTTCAGAGTTTATTTAGAATTTAAAATAATTATCCATCTTTTCCCATCTTTTGCAAAGCGGAGGCTTATCTCTTTCACTAATTTAATCTTAAATTACTTTTTTTTATATTATCAACTAGCATACATATATTAAATATTAATATATATAAAATAAGCCGAAAGTTATCTTGTTTGAGGCGCATATTTTTCATCATTAAGGGTATTTTTTATTTAATTTCATAATGTGATGTAATTTATTTTTTTATAATAAATTCACTTGCAATTGTATAATTTTTTCTTTAACACGTTCCAATAATAATATAGATATATTTGATAGAAAAGTAGTAGTTGTTTACTCTTATATCTATGTTTAATATAAAAGTAGTAGTTGTTTAATATTTATAGCTTTGTAGTGGGTGGCTGGGCAGTCACCCCTCCATGTCGGCGGAGGGGCTTTTGAGGGGCTTAAGTCAGCTCCAGTAGGGAGCATTTATGGGAGTGGCCGCCATTTTGGTGAGAAGCTTTGGCCTTGCCAAGTTGTGAGGCTCCCAGGGTACGACGTATACGATGAAATCATGCTTAGTGGCTTGCTGGAAGTCGGTCTTCATTTCGAGGTGGTGTCTTGGTTAAAACTCATTTTTTGAGGACGAAAAATCTCATTCAAGGAAAGATTGCCTTGCATTGCCATTATTCCTCACTCGTGTGTTTTGGATTTAGCCTGCTTGTCGCGGGCTTTATTAATGTGTGTGGGTGTTGGCGGATCATTTGTGTGGTTTTCAAAATATTGTTTTCTGTTGGTTGCTTTCTTGCAGGTGGTTCGACGGTTGGGGTGGTGATAATGGCTAAGCCGAGCTATTCCAAATTCATAATTACAATCTCTGTGGAGGGGAAAGAATATTTCGGCGCGGACACTCCCATTTCTCAGTTGGCGATGAAGAGGCCGCCTTAGGGGAAATCACAGATCAAAGGCTTAAACACATTTTGCTTGACAGTGATTCCCTAGTCTTCGTAGCGGTGAAAATGGTGTTAGGGAATGGTCACTTGGCCATAAAGGAGTATGCAAGGGATAATGCATACATCTCCTCATGGTTTTTGGCTGCTATTTTGGACGTTGATGTGTCCAAGTCGGATGTCAGAGACTTGTTGGTGAACTTGTTTCGTGGCGATTTGTTGGGTGGCCTTAAGGAGACTCTGAAAGTGACCTTCATGGGAAAAGGGATCCTGCGTCCCTCTAATATGGAGCTACTGTGGAAGACGGACGAGGCGGTGAAGGTCTTCCCCTTTCTCCTAGATTTGAAAGGGGGCGAGCTTATGTAGCACCAGATGATCTCGACAATGCCAGTAGAGTTCCTAAAACGTAAGCTAGGGTTGGTGGTGGAGGAAGGATTGGAATGGATTGAATATTTTTCTTTTTTTGCAAATTTAAATGGGTTCCTTTGAGGTTCAGCTTTTGTGTCTGAATTTTCACTTATTTTTTGGTTGTTGCTCAAGCTTTGGTTTTTGTATTGAGCAGGGTGGCTGCCATTTTTGCTCTAGTTTTAGAGTGTTTCCTAGGTTGGTAGGGGTTTCAGTGATATTCTGGCGGTTTGGTTGATGTTTCCTGCATAGCAGACGTTCTGTATGGCTACTTCTAATATTTTTAATAAAATATATAAACATTACATATCAAAAAATAAATTAAACCTTACGTATCAAAAAAAAATATTTATAGCTTTGTAAGTATTTGTTTTTTAAGTTTTATAAAGATTAAATTGAAATCATAGGAACTTATATATAGAAAAACACAACATGAACATCAACCATTTGCATTAAATTAGAACACACATACTTTCAATTTGTTAACAAAAAATAATATAACATAGCTTTTCTTTAACACATTCTAATAAATAATAAAATTTATGTATAATAAATAATTTGTAGTTTTTTTATTTGTTGTTAAATAGGTATCTTAAAAAATGCTTACATCTTCATTAACATTCATTTCAACAATAATATATATGATTTAATTATATTTTCTATCATTGTTTATTTCAATTTCTATATATAATGTCAGACACTAAAATTTAGTGGAATTCCTCCCCAAACTTAAAATTTAATGTTTTTATTAATGATAACTTTGTACTTTCAGTTTGTTAACCATTTGTGTACTGGTAACTATGCATTATCACTATCGTGAAGAATAGTTCAAACTTTAATTGCCACATTGGACTTGACGACATGCAATGTAGGTATCCCATAGTGTGCATGTAACACCCTGAATGATGGCATGACTTGATGTACCATGAATATGATGAAGTAGTTGAAATTTGAAGTAGCAAGCAACCATTCCTTAGGTGGTCCCGTGTGATTGATGCAGGAGCATCCAGTGGTGTAAGGGCAATCTTGCATCACCCAAAAATAGTTAAATTTCAAGTTTCTCAATTTTTAGATGTTTTTACATTTTTGGATACCCTTTTTTTCATAATGAAATTCCCAATTTACGGTTTTTATTTTCTATTTTTGGGTTGAAAGATATTGTAGTTTTAGTTTCCCAGATTTGCACCTGAAAATCTTTTGAGTTAGATTTGAGGCACTTAGAGTTCCCGGAACAACCCTGAAACTTGCCAAAATTGGCATAGCATATTTTGAGCACGTTATTGACTTCGAGACCTTTCCAACGGTTCAAACGGTTCACGAATCGGAGTCTCAGATCAAAAGTTATGGCCCTGGGAAGTTGGCGCACTTTCTAGAAGATACAATTGCAAATGTACTTTTGAAATTTGAACTTCAAGTTGTAATTTTCAGCGCCAAACCGCCTAAACTCAAATTTGAATGTTGTTTTGGCTCCAAACTAATGAGGAGCTCTATTTATGGGCGGGTTTCTAATTTTTGGGTACTTTTTGGGGATAAGCTCGCATATTGCGAAAGGGTTATTCTGTAGCTTTCTGTAACTTGCATGTGTTGTAGAACTTGGGGATTTGAGATCCTCTGCATGTAAGAAGCTCCATTTTCCTGAATAATAAAATTATTCTCTTGTTTGTGGGTTATTTTCTATATCTCTCAAAGTTGCACCCTCATCAAATGGTATCAGAGCAGGGTTTTCTTAAGTGTGTGGACAGATCGTCGATCATGAGGCAGTTTGCACTAGGACCGTGGTTGTAGGTCGAGGTCAAAAAAGATGCCTCCAAGAGTGATGCCTGGTAGGCATGGTGGTGCCAGAGGTGGTCGAGGTGACATAAATGCTGGTGGAAGAGATGCACTAGCAGCCCTTCAGAGACAGATTGATGCGTTACAAGAGTAGTTGAGA
>VDFB02000008.1:105643517-105681939 GCA_007258455.2 Sequoia sempervirens | reverse complement strand
AAATGCTCTTTTGAAATTTGAACTCATGTTGTAAATTTTTGGCGCCAAACCGCCTAAACTCAAAAGTGAATGTTGTTTTGGCTCCAAACTAATGAGGAGCTCTATTTATGGGCGGGTTTCTAAATTTTGGGTAGCTTTTTGGGGATAAGCTCGCATATTGCGAAAGGGTTATTCTGTAGCTTTCTGTAACTTGCATGTGTTGTAGAACTTGGGGATTTGAGATCCTCTGCATGTAAGAAGCTCCATTTTTTGAATAATAAAATTATTCTCTTGTTTGTGGGTTATTTTCTGTATCTCGGGCTGTGCCCTCATCAGTGATAACTAATCTGTGATTGTCCTTTAAGAAATCTCATGAATTTCATACTAAGCTCATCGCATAGACTGTGTTTTTTAATGGTTACTGTTGGCCTGATAGTGACCTTCCAAATGCATCCTGCAAGGTAAAGATCGCGAACCTCATGGTATAGACGAACTGACCAGGCACAAAAATCTTCAATTTCAATTTGAATAAATTATTAAATTTTATATCCAAGTTCATTTTCACCTTGGATTCATAGAGAAAGTTAAAGTACATAGCATAATTATTAAAAAAAATTCAGCTGTTTTCTAGTTCATTATTGATAATTTTCTTGACCATCTTCTCTCTTAACTAATAACGTGCACTCAACTCCTCTGTACGAAGGAGGACATTGAATGGAATATGAAAATGATACTTCAATAACCAAATGGACACCCATGATGTATGCACATTATGTGACATCTTCCTCACCTATAGGAAAATCATTATTTTTTTTACATTAGTATTAAATAGGGAAAAATATATATTTTTTCAACTTTTGATAAAATTGCATATAAGAGATTAAACATTAAGCAAATTTATGATATCAAAGAAAATAAAAATATATTAAATTCAAGTAGTAAAAAATAATTGAATATGTGAGAAGCATATGAAACATACCAATTTTTAAAATTATGTGGTGAAATATGAAGAATGCAGATGGGTAGCAAATGAATTTTAGATTTTCTACAACTCACTGGAAACATTTGAAAAGTATCATAATTGTTTTACATTAGGAAAATTTGTTTGTTGAATTTCCAATGCATTAAACATAGAAGAATTTTTAAGTACCATAACACATAAAATCATATAAATACATTACATTTAGAAATTTGAGTATAGTCATTGAAACAAAATTGAAGAAAATTTATTACATCAATTATCTTCTAAAATTTTAAGTCTATTTTCTTTGAAGCCTTTCTTTTGGCAAGTTGTCTACCCTTTTTCATGTTTTCATAATGGTCATATGTAAATGGTGGCATAATTCTTAGGCTGTGTAGAGACTTTACACGAGAAATGACGAAAAATGTCAATCATGTTCTTTCTCTTGGTCCAATATCAATAGTGGCTTTTGAAAGAGTCAAACCATGTGATTTGTGAATTGTTAATTCCAAAGCCAATCTTAATGGCATTTGAATTGTCCTCCCCCTCTGTATTGTTGTAATTGGAATTTTATTTGGATTACGGTCATCAAATGGTATTCCTAAATCGCTGTCAAACTCAACCATTACATATGTTGGTGGTTCTAGTGGACCACTTCCAGGTTTGTATACAATATTTCAATTATATCCTAGAGCTCCATTTACAAGACCTACTTGTATCCAAAGATTTAAAGTCAACATTACCCTGACATCTTTACTGATCAATAATTCTAGATCAAGCTCATCATTTGAGCATCCTTCTACTGCATTAATACTTCCTGATTTTGTTGCAAGACTATGTGCAACATGATGCTTCAATGAGTATAGCATTTTCTTGTTATGTTTATGAACATTATCATTTGTTGAGAAAAAATGAACACCATTGTCAAACTCATTTCTTGTTGCATCAATGGTAATAGCGGTTCTTGTCATAAGCAATCTCCAATCATCAATTGTTGGGTTTGTATCTCTAAGATTTGTCAAAAGTTGATGAAATCTCTATTGGTGGATGTCTTCTCCATCTTGTCTAAATACTTTATCTAAAGTAACCACAGTTTTGAATTCTTCCCATAGAAACCTAGATCTTATGTTGTTGTCATATCCTAGTCTATCATTAACAGAAGGTAACTGACCCAAATCTCCAACCAAAATTATAGATATACCTAAAAGATAAACAATGATTTTTTTAGCTAATATATACCTTCATATCTATATAAACTCCATAACGTGAAGTACTTGTATTAGAATATAAATTAGTCATTTTTGTTAATCATAATCATGTGTATACCTGCAAAGTTAATATTTGCATTTTGTGGGAATGCTTGTCGGAGTCGAGAATCTATGTTCTCTAGCATGTTCTGACCTATGAAGCTCATTTCATCAATCAAAATGTATTTGATGTGTGCTATCTCTTCTTGAAAGCTTGTTAGCCTTGCTCCTTCTAGTTGAGAAAAATATCTTATTGGGATTCTCAATTTTGAATGTACTGTGGAAGTGCCAATGTTGAATGTTGCAACTCCAGTTGGTGCAAGTAATAGAAGGGGAGTAGAACTCAGAGTCGCTGCATTTTCAAGAGTTTGTCTAATAGCACCAATTAGATTCGACTTTCCTGTTATTGTTGTTCCTTGAATTATCATCTGCAAGGGTGGTGGATTCTGATTATTATGGTAGTGTGCCATAATTATGTTGAGCGCCTTCCTTTGTTTATCACTGAGATTTGAATATTCAGTACACTATGGTATGCCATCATGTATGAGACACCCATGTTATCTCATGTTGCTAATGAAATTCATTGCTTGGTTTTTGTACACTTCACCTTATTATTCATTACACCAATTTGTTTGTTTATCAATATCTCTTCTCCACAAAAACTCAAAAAAACACACATTAATATTTCTAGCTAGAAATGCAACTTCAAGCAAGGACAAATGCAACTTCAAGCAGGGAAAAATGTACATGCATACCTTTGGAATATGAAATTCTATAAATCAAAGAAAAACAAATATTCTTTCTGGTTTGTGCATTATATAGTGATGCACACTATAGTGACTCCATAAAAAATAAAAATAACAGCTTTAAAACTAAAAATAATACTAAAAATAAAAGTTTTCAAACAACTTTAAAAACAAAGCAAAAGTTTCTTATAATCTCCATTGCTAAACAACGATATATATATTGATTTCAATATCTATAATATTGTATTTATTTAAATTTTTTTATTAGATATGCAAGGTAATCTTGTTAAAAATCTTCTTAAAATTATAAAAGCATGAAAATATTGAAAATTAATATGTATCTCTATAACAAATATTATAAATTAAAAATCATGTATTTTCTAAAAATGTATATTTTCGTTTTTAAAAATATTCTAAATTAATATGTATTTCCATAACAAATATTATAAAATGATATATATTACTATTAGAAATTAGAATATTATATTATTTTTTCTTTTTCTTTTTCTTAAAAATTTCAAACAATTTTAAAACAACTGTAAAAAGAAAGCAAAAGTTTCTTGTATCTCCATTGCTAAACAAAGATATATATTGATTTCAATATATATAATATTGTATTTATTTTTAAGATTATCTTGTTAAAAAATCTTCTAAAAATTATAAAAGTGTGAAAATATTGTAAATTAATATGAAATATTGTAAATTAATATGTATTTCCTTAACAAATATTATAAATTAAAAATCATGTAAAATTATATATATTAAAATTAGAATACTATAGTATATTTTCTTTAAAATTTCATTATAGAAGTATAAAAAGATGATGATAATGCATGCTTTTAAAGCTTACAAATATAAAAAATCTTAAATATAATATTACTTTGCGACGGGTTAGTATACGTCAATTTTAATGGGGAGAATAAAAATGTACACATACTCATTGATGTGAGTGTAATAAGCCTTTTGGCTTAATTAAAATCTTATGAAATTATTATTTACCTTTATTTATTTATTTATCAATAGGCGTTTAATCTCAAAATTTTAATTTAATAAATAATAATCATTATCACGATATAACACCTCTTCAAAACATATTATATTGGAAAATTGGTTTAAGTTACCGCAAAAATCAATTTTAACTTAATTAACTTGATTAAACAAGGTTAATCAAAATACTAGTGTTATCACCTACTCTAACAACAAACAACACAATGAAACCACCAATAAAGTGGCAGATGCTCTTGCCAACTTAGGAGATTTTACATCTAAAGATTTTATTTGGGATAATATCTCACTTATACTTGGACATGTGCATGACTTAATTTCTAATGATGAAAAAGAACATAAGCCTTGAGCTCGAGCTAGACTCCTTGTCAGCTCTCTTGGACAATTGGCATGGATTGCATTTATGGCAATCCTTCTTCCTTGGCCAATATTTTCATAAGCCTTCTCAACTTTGGCTTACACATTTTTTTGAGTGTTTTTACATATTTCTATGGCTTTCTCTTGCTTGGTGAGAATTACACTATGGGAGGTGATCTTGTTTAGGATGAAACCACCTCCTACAAGGTGTGGAAAAATGACAAGGATGTATGGACCATCCTTCAAAGAGGTAAGATGGCCTTGTATGTTGAAGGTATGATGGGGCATGATCCCAATATTTCAATGGAATTTTCTAATTCCTAGAATGAGGGTAATGTCACCATTGGTGAGTACACCTTCCACCTCAACATGAGGCTCATTTCCAAAGTCACTGGGCTTTCGTTGGATGAGGTCTACATTCCTTGGAAGTTGAAGGGTCATTATTTGAAGGATATGGATAGGTTCCTGAAGGAGGGTTAAAAAGTTAACCGACTATAGAATGGGTTTAACCATGAAGACCTTCTTGAGGTTTGGAGAAGGATGGTGGAGGTCTTAAAGAGGTATGCCACTTTGGAAGGTCGGTTCAAATGTTTCCACACCCACCTTTTCCCTATATTAAATCATTTTTATAATGTTAAGATGGATTTTCCATTTTGGATTCTTTGTTCTTTGGAGCAATATATTAAGGTTGTGCAAGTTAAAAGTACAACCCTTTCCATTCACTAGGGGTTAATATTTCATTTATGCTGCTACCAAGCCACTCTATCCCTTTTCTAGACCTCTGTCAAAAAGAATTCCGTTGTCATTTGTGACCTTGCCAAACCCTTGGAGGGACCCCTTTCCACTCATGGCTCTATGTTGAATCCATCCTCCTCTCATAGAATTACCAGAGCAAGAGGAAAAACCTTACCATTGAGGACCCCACTCATTAATGCCCACTTAATGGAATAATTGTTGATAGAATAATTGATTATTATTGAATAGTCTTCTTTGAAAAAAACATAGTTGAAGATAAAAATGCCTTTGTGAGATTGTACAGATGAATGAACAAAACTCAAAGGTAAGCATCTTGAAAAATGGATCTTTGATCTCATGTTATAACAGTGTGTCTAAAGCTATGTTTATTCTCATAAACTTCAAAGGTAAATTAAAATATGTATATGCAGGTTATGAAAGCTCTCATTCTTATGCAAAGAAATCATTAGTAAAGTATAAATAAATGAAAATGATGAGATTTTGGTTCAAATTATCACCACATTCTTCAAAATAAATGGATATAAATTTGGTTAAATCACTGACCTATTGAGATTTAAACTCTTGACGTTGATAAATACCAAAAAATTAAAACAAATTTCAGTTTTCTTTATCACTATAGGACTTATCATAATAGCTTTATTTGCGTAAGAGATTGATTCTATGAGTGTTTAGTTTAAAATATACTCTAGTTTCCTCATGCATTATTTGATTGGTTTAATTACAATTTATGTAGAAGCTCATTGCTACAAATATTTATCTAAATTTGCAAACCCTAGATTCGAGGTATGCAACAATAAGGAATAAAAACTTTTGATAATTGTAGTTCAAGAATAAGAATATCTCAATTATGATGATAATATATTTTAATATTTTTTATACCTAGATGGTCTGTTACCCTTTATTAATGTCTTTCTTTAAGATTTATGTACTAGTATTTGGTCATAAATTCCCATGTGAGTTTGAAAACCCTAATAGAATACTAAGGAATAAATATTGTTTATAGTTCAAAGATCACTAAATGTTACAATGCTCAATTGTGAAGATTTTTACCATTTAATGTCTATTGTTTTGACTCAATATTATTTATTATTTGAAAAAATGACTTAAAAGCTAATGTACCAAAGAAAATATTCATTTACCACATGCTCCATGCTCTTCTTAACCATGACCAAAGTATCAAAAACCTACTTTTGTATAAATTTAGAATTAATAAGTAAAAAAATCCACCAATAGATCTTGTAGAAAGACCTAGAAGAAACCTAAGATTCATTTGATCTACCATTGTTACTCCTAGTAAGGAATAGATAATTGTCAATGTGTTAGGGAGGTAAGGGTTAGTGTAGGATCATGGGGGTCCAAACTAGGCCGCTAAGTGGCAATGAAAATTCAAAAAAATAAAGTTAGGCAATTTGACATAAAAAATTGAATAGGTGATTAACATAATTTGAAAAATATGTAAGAAAAAAATTCTTAGTAAATTGAATGTAGTTTCTAAGCTACTAGTCCTTTTTTGAAAAATCTAAATCTATTTGGTGAAAATTTGAAATTTCAATGTAGTAGTATTAATTTTTAGGAAACAAATAAAAAGTAGGAATTTGTTCGACCACCCTAATGGGGAGAAAAATAAATAAATATATATTTTTCTGAATCTTTCAATATAAGTAGAGGAAACATGCTTGGATGTGACATATTTTTTGTAATTTTTTTGCAAGTAAATAATTAGTAATAAATTTTCTAGTTGGAATTTATAAAAATATTAAAAACCATTTGTTTGGCCACCCTAATTTGGTCAAAAAATTATGATTATTTTAAAATTATAATTTGTGAAGCATAGTGTGTTGCACATTTTTTGGATTAAAAAAACACTTAACCGTTTAAAAGTTATAGATGTTTTTCAATCAATCTATCAATCAAGACTTTACACATAATGCATGTAGAAAATCAATAATAATTACCTATTAAATTCAAAATATGAAGGAGAATCATGGTCATATTAGATAGAAATATCTAAGAACAATAGTGCCTTTGGTGATTTTAATTCCTTCAAATTTCCTCAAAGACACAACTACTATGCCATAAAGTGGAAACACACATAGTTGATTTCCCACATTAACCCTTCTAAGAAAAGCACATGCAAAATTAACCAGATTCAACACTATACATAGATTCAAAATTGCATAATCAACCAACATGAAGGACAAAAATAAATGGACACACAAATTTACATGGGGAAAACCCTTACGGGTAAAAAACCCCACACTCCAAAATGATCGAGCCATTGTATTATTCAACAACAAAAGAGTTACAATATAATCCCAGGCTCATAGCCTTTTATAGGAGTTTACACATCTTGTCCATTCAAAGAATACAAACAACAACTGTTCAAAATCCTCACACTGTTACAATACCCTCACACATAATACAATGCAAATTCATTTCCTCTAACCAACCCACTCTCTCCCAGCTAGCCTCTCAGCCAACCCCACTCTTCACCAGTTAGCACAACTATTACCAGCCAGTCTCTTGGCTAGCCCAACCCTCAACCAACACAACTCTTTGGCTTCACATTCTTTAGTACTCTGAAATTATTACAAAGGATTACAACTTTATAGCATTTTTCTTCTGAGAGAATCCCAGTCCAATCTACATCTTCAAACACATGCATGGAAACATACTAATTTAGTTTCTAGTCATTATAGAAGACTAACCATTGCTTAGTAGTTTCCTTATCGGGCCATCAGTGAGACAACATCAAACCTTTTTCCAATCTATTTGAGTCACTCTGATGAGTGTAACACCCACCAAGCCAAATGGTCATCGAAGTATTGACAAGACAAGAGACCATGTCTCACCGATCATAGGTTATCACCCCAGTACATGCTTCTCATCATACACTGTTGACCAAGTCCATCACCACATTGGAGAGTCCATATCACCTCCCATCAATACAAGCAAGTCCTGACGATGTTCACTTTACCCCTCAAAAGGTTCACCATGTATTGCCATATTGGTGAGACAACAAGTTATCTCTCATCGATATGAGGATGTCATATCGATGAAGACCAACACCATAAATTCTCAGGTCATTAGGGAGATTCAAGATAGAGTCCCACAAATGATGCTCACTCCCATCCATATAACACAATGCCAAAGGAAATTGTTAGCACCAAACCGTGGAGGTCATTAGAGTATCAGGGGAACTAAGAACAAGGTCTTGCAATTATGAGGAAGTTAGGCCAATAAGAGATAGAAACAAGACTTCAAGGAGTATATCAAGCCAATAATTTGACGCACAAATCCCAACAAAATAAAGTTGTGACATAGATTTTTGGCACCCACTTGCTTTTGAGCTCTCCTAGGGTTTTTCACCTAGAAGGAGAAAGATGGGCCAAAAATGCTTATATATTACATTCAAAGTCAATGAAATATGGATGGAAGAGGATGCAATGTGCCTAGATACAATGCTTGAATGTAATAAATGAATGATATTAATTGACTAATGAATAGAAACTAAAGGAAAACAAATTATTTGAAAACACATTATGTATTATAAACCCATCTACAAATGAATAGAAAAATGCAACAGAAGTGGATCAGATTGGAAGTGTGCACTTGGAACTTTGATGAGGAATGGAAATTGATGCTAGAATGTTGATGATGCTTTTAGGCCTGGAGGGACTCATTTTCCATTCTGGGCGAATCAGTCTTAGTTCTATAAAATTGAATCGGAACTCGTTTCAGACAAAAGGGTATCCAAAAATGTAGAAAACCAAAAACTGACCCTGGAGTTGGACTCAGTTTCCACCCATGGTGAATTAGTCCAATTTTTAATTTTTGAATATTCAAAGGTTGACTCCAGAGCTTTCGGTCTACACTTCGGCTTCCTACAGGTGTCCGCTTCTAAAATTGTCGTATTCAGGCCTTAACTTGACTTTTTGTTGATATTTCAACTTGAATGATGAAGAGATGACTTGAATGACTTTGAAATATAATACTAAATGATTCAAAAGCTTCTAAGAGTCCTAGATCTACAAACACACAAGACAAAAAGAGGAAATGTTGAATGTTAGGGCATGGGGGTTTGCCTTGGTCAAACCCCGTTTAGGTAATTAATCCAAAATGATGAAAGAATGTAATAAAGCATGAAAAATGGAGATGATTACCTTGTCATTATGGTTTTATCTTGAAGGTATGCAACATATCATGAAGATTCAACCCTTGAATTCTTTAGAATGCTGACTTGAAGACTTCTATTGAAGAAACCTCAACTTGCTTGACTTGTAATAAAATATGGATGATGAATTGATAATGAGAGGTATAATAATGAGATGAGATATCTAAAATGAGGATGAAAAAACTTATTTATAGTCAATTATGCCTTAGTACCCAATTATACTACATCACAAGTTGACATGAAGTGAAAATAAACTTTAAATTTCACTTTTTCTTGCTCAAGGGTCAAAATGGGGGCCAGATAGGACTCATTTGCCACACATGGTGAATGGGTCCCACATGGATGGGACTCATTCTCCATGCCTAGTGAATGGGTCCCACAGGGGCCATTCCGACACCTATGAAGCTAAGGAGATAGGAAATAAGGTTTAAAATGCTATCTTGTTGAGTGTTTGATCAATTAAATCCTCGAGATGCACAATATGGGTAAAATAGGACATGTTAGTGATGATGTAAATGTTGAATAGGGCTTGGGACACATAAATCAATGTGAAAGTGTAATTAAATGCACTTTACAATACTAAAATTAGGTTCACATAGCCTATAAATGCACAAGAACCATTGTGAATGTGTAAATCACACTACAACACTAGTTTGTTATTAAGTTCACATTAAGAACCTTCTAGATTGATGTAATAATGTAATTATAATGTTGAATTAAGGGAAAATAGGTCTATTAAGTCTAGAAAAGCGTGAAAGTCCTTTACAAGACTTTACAAGATGTTAATAAACACATGTTATTTGATTTGCAAGGGTCCAAGACCTAGTGTGGACACATAAATTTCCTCACAACACTATACTAGGGCATCATTAAGTCCATTTAATCTCATGTCAAGTAGCGGGTCCAATTTTTGACGGCACAAAAGTATATATTATATCGGTAGAATGTTGCCAATTTTCTAAATGAAGCTTTTTCATTTCATCAAAATCAGAGGAAAAAAAGTTGTTAGCACAAAGGCTGAAGTTTGAAAAAATCTTGCAACCCTTATAAACACATGATCCCAGATGTTGAATTTTTAGGTTGGTCACCCCCAAGCCAAATACCAAAGCAATACCAAAGCGAAATGGATATTCATTACACAAAGCTGCATAACGGATATTTTTTATTCATGATTAAAAATGGGTATTCATTTATTAAAACCAAAAATATTAAGATATAAAAATTAGTACATATTGAATTTAAAATGTTATAATATTAATAAAAATATTTATATATATTTTCTATTAGTATATATAATATATTAATATATATAATATAATTTATTCTTATAATATATTAGTATTATATTTATAATAGTATAATTATAATATTATTTATATTTATAATAGTATAATTATAATAATATTTATATTTAATAAATATTAATATATAATATTAATATTTATAATATTTATAATAATATATTATATAAATCACTATTAGAGTGGGTAGCTCCCTATATTACTCAAGAGAAAAAAACCATTACATTAGATTAAAAAGCATCAAAGTTTGTGATACAGATAACCCACACCATCAACAATGTCCAACAACCTAACTATACTTTCTTGAGAAAACACGTTAGGGTTTTCTTCCAAGAAAGAAATGAAGTCACTAATGTTATTTTTCCATTCAACTCCCTTCTTGTACAGATTCCAAGCCTTCTGCGATTTAAACTTTTTTTCTCTATGTACATATCTATAACATCTACCATTATCCTAGAAGCTAGGGTAGCGATTAAGCTATCAATTTCCTCCATGACTGCATCCAAATACACATTCTGAACCATCCTATGTGCTATATGAAACCCCCACAGATTATAACCTAGCACCTGTATGTAGATGAAGAAGAAGCGTTTGTAAAAAAATCCGTCATATGCATGGCCGCCCACCTAAAAATCCTCACTGATAACTTTCATTATAGCCTTTCGAGCATCAACACCACATTCTAGAAAAGATAAGCAAATTTTTCTTCTTTGGTATCGTTCAAAACACCATTTGCACATCTACAGACTATACCAAACTACTTTTCCATTGTGAGAGAACAACCACCAAATACTACAACTTGCCAATCATTTGGGCTTACTAGTCTATAAAGACATGAGTCTAAGCACGGATTAGATCATGATCTTCCATTTTCCATCACTTTATGCTAGCCCGAATCGTCGAGAGAATACAATCAATGCATAATCTAGTGAAAGATCATTACATACAGCTGAAAATACCAAACACTAAACCTGACTCTCAAATTTGCATGACCACTTCAGAGAGTAATTTTAAACTTTGCACTTTTCTTTGGATACAATCACTTCCAATTCATGACAAAGGTTTATTAGGTTAAATTTAAATTCAAAGGTTTCTAATTTAACATAAGGGTTCGTAGAAGGTATGTGAAAGATGGTGTAACAAATAGATATCTATTTTTCTTTCAAAAATAGATATCCATTTTCGTTCAAAGATGGATATCTATTTGTAGTGTAGGAAAATACACACCCTTACATTTTCACACTTGTTTGGGCCAGCCTTTCTTTTTTTATCCTTATTTATTTCTTAATTGGTCCTATTTTTCATCCACAAGCCTAATAAATTGTATCTTTTTATGGCTAATCCTGAAAAACATCAAAGGATAAGTGATAATTTAATGATTTTGGCTGTGTCCCTAATTTTTGGACTAGGACTAAGATGCCACCTAGGGAATATTTATCCTCCAAAGGTCTTGGGACCCTAATTTTAAATGCACCTTAAATGGGCCCCTTTTTGGAGTCTGTGCCTTGAGTTTCATACCTTGGGACTAAGACGCCACCTAGCGCATCTTAGTCCCCCTTAAGTTATTTTTGGGATTTAATTTCAAATCTTGGTGGGATTTAGCCTCCTTTAATTAATGAATTCATATGCCAGCTTCTTGTGGTGTAATTTTGAGATATTAAGCATGGATAAGTATGAATACAAGGTTCTTTCACTCATTTCTCACTAAGCAAGTTGAATGGGAATTCCTAATAGCATAATTGGGTTCACAAGAGCATTCAAGAGAAATTCATCAAGCATTGGGAGCCATCATCAAGATTCAAGCATCATGTCAAAGATATTCTTGCATCATGTGTGTTTTTGAGCTAACATTTGTGATGTAGGGTTTTTATTCAAGCAAGCAATTCAAGTCAAGATCTATCAAGCATTACTTCAATTCAAGATCTACATTCAAGCTAGCCACCTCACACAATTTGAAAAAGTTACATTACAAACCTTGATCCATATTATGCTTGATGATCTTTCATACAATCTTCTTTTAGGCAGACCATGGATCCATGGGATGCATGTTGTGCCCTCTACCCTTCATCGTATCATGAAATATGTCTACAACAACAAAGTATATACAATCAAAGCTGATCCTGAACAAAAAATTGTTTGAACATTGAAAAAGATAAAGAGAATCCTTTGAAAACATTAACACCAACTACACAAGTGGAACCCATGCAAGAAAAAAGAAGAAGAAAGATGTCCTAAACTATTTCAACCTTCTACTCTTTAGGTGCTACTAGACCTAGGCGGGTGTACCTATCTGAATGAAGCAAACTTGACTTATGATTATCCTTCTTGCAATGATTTGTCCACAATGGTAGATGGAAGTGAACAAATAAAATCAAACTTGGTACAAATAGCAATAGTGATCTTCTAATCTAAATCCTAAAGTGTTCAATTAATAGATGTAAAGAAACTGAATGAATCCAAATGATGAAATGCAGAGACCAGTGCCTTATTGGGTATGCAGAGTTAAAAGAAACAAAAGTGGGCAACTTATTTTCGCAGAAACTCAAATTGTTGGCATATGTCCTATTTACAACTTGTATAAACATGCAGGATTATGACTACTAAGCTCTACTTTAATAATCCAGATGAATTTCCTTGATTACTGTGATCAACCAAAAGGATTTAATCTCTCCTTGAAAGAACCAATCAATTAATCACACAAGTACAACAAATGTGCACTGATAAACTGAAAATAAACTTGTTATATCAATTTAAACAACCAGAAAGAATCAACATGGAGATAGCTTAGCAATACTTTTCAATAAACTCAACAGACAATTGACACAAGAAATAAACTACCACACCAACTGATTTTCATTGAAATCACCATTTGAAAACATGCAACATAGTCTCTGATATGAGAACTTTATTCTACTGTATCCATTCCTAATCTACCTACTGTCTCTCCTCTAAAATCTAATGTTTCAATCACAATCAGGAATGATTATTTATACATATGCATCTGAACAGACACATCGTTTCAAAATCCATGTTGGCCAAAAGCCATGTCGGCCAACCATATTTGAGTTCCTGTTAATCACCAACAACGTTCGCCATAACATTCTGGTAGTCATGCCGAAGGCAATTATATCGCAATTAGTTGCTATGACTCATCAAAGTCGAGGAGACCTCATGTAGATCACACTATGTTTCACCGAAAGTTCCTTCATCCATCTTGAGTTGTTGAGACAAGAGAAAACTCTCGCCGAGATATATCTTTCATTCGCCTTCCCCAAGACAATTCATAGTTGAGGAGACGCTATATAGACAATACTTTGTTATACCGAGAGTCACCTCGAGCTCACTTTAGATCACCAAGACAAGTCAATTTTCTCACCGATAGAGACCTTTCATGCCTCATCGGCGAGACCCATGTTATTCGTTGAGACTTCATTCCAATGCTTATGAGTCATACCGAGATGTTCCTTTTTGTCGGTCGGTGAGACACCTTTGAATTCACTAAGACTTTATATAGAATACCCTCAGTTTGGCTGAAGTATTCATCTTTATTGTTGGTCAGAAAGACAAGGTAAGATTGCCAAGATATTATATCGAAGAAAATCTCTCACCGATAAGTCCATCCCCCCACCGCCGGTCGGTGAGACAATAAGGTCTTGCTAAGACCCTATCCCGAATACCATGACTTTGGCCGAAGAAAATCCACATGAGCTAATCGGTAAGACACATCAAGTTCATTATAACATTACGCCGATACCAACAAGTTTGGCCGAAATGATCATTCGATGTGCAAGTCGATGAGACAAAATGTAATCAATAAGACCTCATTCCGATGGTGGCCCTCCTGCTGATATGTTACCTTTCTGTCACCGAAAAAATGTGAAAAGTCTTACCGATAACTGCCAGTAAGTAAAATCTAATCACCAAGACATCAGAAACATCTTGTCGATAGGCAACACAAACGTTTATTAGAAAAATGGATCGGGGAGACCCTGATATTGTCATGCTGATACAAACCATGATGTGAATTATGCAAGACCCGATGGATTTTATGGGACAAATATGGAAAAAATGTGAGCAGAATGAGATGAAAACAAACCCTTGTGCTTATGATGAGGACTCATATGGAAACTTAGGGTTATGGAAAACTTGTGAGATTATTCAGAAATTCATAGTTCCAACACTTCCGAAGCTTTGAATTAGTTAATTGACAACTTAGCACTTTTTGCATAGGTAGAATTATTCGTCATGCTGAAGAAACAAACTGTTAAAAGGAAAAAACTAATAGATGATCAGCTCCAAGCCATCAAAGATAAAGAGAAAAAATGGATGAGGGAATATCGTGAAAATCAGAAATTGGGAACGATTGATGAAAACAAGCCAGTTGAAGAGGAACCTGAACTATCAAAAAGAGAAAAGAAATTGGCAGCACGAAGGGCATGAATGCAAAAGAGTCATGCTAGGGGAGATGAAGATACTGTAGTTGGAGACACACCCTCTACCGCAAGTGAATACGAAGGGACACCATTAAGCACAAGCGAATATGGAGGGACACCATCTACCACAAGTGAGTATGGTTGGACACCATCCACCACATTTGAAGTTGAGAGTACATCATCACTCAGAGTTGAGGAACAAGGTATGCCATCATCCCCACATGAACCTCAAGGTATGTCTTCTATTCCACCCTCGATCGAAGGTACACAATCTAGCCCACCTCAATTAAATATTGATGAAATTGCTAATGTTGAGATGTATGTACCTAAGAGAACACCACCTAAATTTTGTGTAGAAAGCCAAAGTTTTGATTAATATTGATGAGGATATTTTGTAGCACATGGAAGGTAAGATTCCAACGCACTTGTAGAAGATATGCTGATAAGATTTGGAAAATGTTCTTTGAAAGGCTAAATGAGACTGCAAGATGTCAACTATTTGTTCAAATGATGTGGGGTTTAAAGTACAGAAACATCATGAAGAATCTTGGGTTGAGAAAATCAAATGCATCAAGTGAAAACACTATTGTGAAGAATCTAATGGATGCTTTATGACGTGTGGGTAAGACCTCACACTCAAAGGATAGTAATGTCACCCATGTGTCATTACATCAACTTTGGTAAGCTATCAAACAAAGAGATCTTTCTCATTAAAAAGACAAGTGAGCAAATGGGAATTAGTAGAAATTTTTTATCAAAAGCCGTTCAAAGCGGCAAAGAATTGAGGGCACGATTCAAATGAATTATGGGATTCTCGGGGAGATTGCCACACAAAGATAAAAAAGTTGTTGAAGCATTGAGAACACTAATTGAAGATTATTGGAAGAATAATACAAGGCCATCTCTAATCAAAGGGATGTCGTAAGAAGGAGAATTCGGTAGTCAAAACCGTGAGCCACATCCAAAGCATTTTTGGATAACTCAAACCCAATTTTTTCATAAATTTCAAAATTCTTATCCTCAAATTAGTATTTCTCAAAGATTTTTTGAAATGATTAAACATTTTATGTCAAGATAAATCACACATGCACTACTGTTGCTATAAACTACATATTGAATTCTCTAACCATTATGATGTTTATCATTCTATATGTTTACATTTGCATACTAACGATGTTTTGCAGGATTGTGGCATAGAAGCCCCACCAAAATCTTCAAGAAATTTCTTATCATTTTTTTTATGTAAAATAGAGGATGGAAAAATATTTTATAGGACAGCATGCTTGGATGGTTCATGCGAGCGTTGCGGTGGCTTGCAACGAATGCTAGTATGTCAACATATGGAAAGCACATATGAGGCGGGACAAAAGCTAGTAGAGTTTAGGAGGTATAAAATAGTGGCATATGCTACAAAAGCTAGGTCTGAAGAAAAAAGGTGTGAGTTGGTTATCCAGAAGATTCCAGTGTATCAGTTCATGTCCATGTTTCGTGAGAATCTAGTACATATGAGTATGCAAGGCATACCCATAGAGCCCGATGGCTGGACACACAATTCAAGCTATGCAAGGACACCTTTCCACTTGGTAGCATAGTATTAGTGGTTGAATTTGTAGAGAACTACACTCTATAGCCACATCGGTGAGGCAGTCACAATATTACAACTCACACAGGTTTCGATATTTGTGCACACAGCATTCATACATGCAGCTGAAAGTATAGAGGACTAAAGGAAGGTATTGAGGGAGTATCAATTTTATATTAGTGATGATCGCACACATTCTCCAGAGTTAGTGCAAGGTTGCTTCTAGATGTTCTACAATCATTTGGCTCAGAGGGGCATATCATATGATCGACATATAATATGGTTAGATAACTGTGCAACACAGTTCAAGAACGTGTGCATGTTCTACTGGTTGTGCAGGATGCATCTCACTACATGTGTTCAACATATGTTTTGTGAGGTCGACATGAAAGGGAGAGCATGACTGGTGTGAGCATGTGTGAAAAGAGCATTAGCACAAGAAGAGTTAAAGCATAAAGATAGTGCATAGTTGAGATGCAAGATCAATCATCACGCGGGTGTAATGGTTGGGATGGGTCTAGGTAATGTACGTCTTCTTCGCCCATAGATTTTTGGTTGATGGATGATACTAACATTGCACCATATGAGGATTGTTGTACACTGACAAGATCGAGTGAGTTGCACTCTTTCCTTAGCTCAAATGCAGGTTCATGGAGTATCGATACACGTAAGATGCAATGCTTTTGTTCTTCATGTACAATGCAAGCCTGGAATCATTGTGAGTTAGGGGAGTGGGTTGACAAGTTATCTTAACTCACTTCACACGTATTGCCCTCCGATGGCATTGGAACTAACACGATGGAATCATTGGTTGACTTTGACCATGTATCTGATCTAGTTCAACCAGGTAATATATCTTACTTGCTTAGTATTTGAAATTCCATATTGTTATCTTACTTTGTATTGTATTCATAATGTTGACTAATTTCAAGAGATATGTCACACATATAAATGCAGGGCATGTTTATGCAGTTATTGCAGATGAAGACAATGAAGAGGGTATAGACTATTACTTGTGTCATTGTGTTGAGGCAAAAATAAATTGGAAGCCCCAATTATAGATGGAGAAAAAATTGAATACCCTACAGGCTTATTGTTGTTACTGGCGAAGGTAAAGGTACATAAGAGTGTTAAACATTGGTTGTTTGAGGAATTTGACATGCATCGTAAGATTCTTCATTACTCAAACCTTGTCGTGGCATCCAATGTTCGTTTGAGAAAATATGGGGGTAGACCTTTGAACAAGACCTTGTGGAAGGTTGTGAGTCTGAGCATGAGGCAATACTTGACACAATAAAGAGTAGAGCAGACCCAGATGGTTCATTGGATTAATTTGTAAGTATATGCACAACGGTTCTTATTAATTTATACTTGTATCCACGTTAGTTTGGATGCCAATGCTATCATCTTATTTTACTTTGTGTATTTGTATAGAAAACATTGATTGGTGTCCCCTTGCATAAAATGCAGATTTATGAGCCATCCAAGAGAATCTCAAGCAAAAAAGCAATGCAACATCCTTATTTTGATGATCTTGACAAATCTCAATTATGATTTTAAGCCATTACAAAAGTGCGTGTGAAGCTTGATGAGGAAATTTCAAGTTATTCATTTGAATTTAACCTCATCATGACCACCTATGACGTAGACATTATAAGAGCATCTCAAATTTCAATAAATTCTATTCATAAGAGCATAGACAAGGTAGTGAACTCTTTGAAAAAATGCCTCAAAGAAATGTGGTCTCATGGTGATGGAATGGCATGACGAATGCCATGACAAGCAAATTGTTGTGGATTGTCATGGCATTCCATCACCATTGAGACCACATTTCTTTGAGGCTTTTTTTCAAACAGTTTGCCGCCTTTTCTATGCTATTGCTTATTAGTATGCTTTGATAGATTTTTTCCAATCATCCATAGATTTTTTGGAAGCACCTATTTTAGGATTTTAGCCATAGCAACAAGGAAGCGAGCTGTTTGATAGAATGCTTTGGTAAGCATGTATGATAAATGTAGTAGCATAGAGAAGGCAGCGAACTGTTTAAAAAAATGCCTCAAAGAAATGTGGTCTCATGGTGATGGAATGCCATGAAAATCCACAAAAATTTTCTTGTCATGTGATACAGAGGGGACGAGACTTTAGTCAAAACTCAAAGTTTCAAGGATTACAATGATGCAATCTCAAACACTCTTCCAGGCACCCTGATGGAGACAAGCCTCAATAGTGCACTTATAACTTAGATGCTTTCCTAATGGACCCAAACCCTTGGAGTGATCTCAATGAACTCAATTTTTTTTTTCTTGAATTGTTTCAAAACCCCAAACCTCTGTCTTAGACAAAACTCACTTTTTGTACCTTGACTAGGCTTCTAGCGATGGTTTTTTGACTTTTCACTCAACTTCCCCAAAGGAATCCTCAATATAATGACTGATTCAAATGTTATTCATGATGATACACAACATATCAAATCATTTATGGCACTTGTTATGGATCAAACCTACCAAAACCTGTTGTTTCCTCAAATTTAAGGCCTAATTAGCCCACTTTTTCAAAGCAACCCCTCTCTAAACTTATCCCCTGACTATGAAACTTTCAACAATGTTTTAAAATGTTTCCAAACCAATTATTTTCAAGGTATTAGTGTTCTTTGACACCCTCAATAAATTGCTCCAAAACTAGGGCCTCTTGAAAATTAGCTTTCCCAACACTTCCAGAACCTTCTCTTGGACTTTTCACCAATAAATCAACATATCTAAACACCTTCAACTTAGAAATATACCCATTATTAAGGTAGATCTCCTGCTGCTACACTTTAGGCACCATTTTCATGCCCTTTTCCTTGCTAAAACTCGGTGTACACCCAAGAATCACTCTTTCCTGCAAAATAACTTGTTAGATCTGTATAATAAAAGTTAGATATGATCCATTTTACAAGTTTTTAGTCACACTCTCCCATGAAATGGATCATTTATTCATGAAGACTCTCAAAACTAGTGAAAAATCTATACTTTTTGAGGACAGTCAGCAATATAACACAAGAAACTGATTCCCAACATTATTCAGGTCATTCAAAAGGTTAAGAGCATGTAAATACAAGTTCTTAAACCATCCAAATGAGCATGAAACCAAAAGGAATTAGAGATTCATCAAAAAAACTCAAGAAAATGCAAAAAGATTGAAGTTTTTATTGATTTTCTATAGCAGTCCGTACAACACTTGCAATATCAACCAAACCTCAGTAAAAATGCTTTCTCCAGGCTTATAGACTCATCCTACAACTGTACCAATTGATTAGAATTGATTTTATTACATTATTGTGATTAAAACTCCTAAAACTCACTTTTCCGCCCAAAGTTGGATTTCAAAAATTTGAATTTCCAACATTGTAATTTATTAACTCCTATTAACTATAAAGCTTCCAAAACTATTACATATCATCATTCAACCTTATTTAACCTAATTAAAACATCATATACCTATTTAAAACTCCTAGAACATCATTGTTCCATTTACAAGTCAATTTGGTCCTATGGTCCTTATCGGGACCCTTAGGACTTTTGATCTTCCTGCTACACTCATCCATGCCAAATGCCATTATAGGCTTCAAAATGCTATAATTGATGCTTTGGAAAGGTTTATAGGCCTTCAAGACCCCTGCCATCTCCTGAATCTCCAAATGATCCTCAAGGAGCTTGGGTGCTCCTGCACCATCATGGCATTCCACCACATGAGACCACATTTCTTTGAGGCATTTTTTTCAAACAGTTCATTCCCTTGTCTATGCTATTGCTTACTATTATGCTATGATAGATTTTTCTAAGCATCCATAGCTTGTCAGAGCACCTATTTTAGGCTTTTAGCCACAGCGTTAAAGGCAACGAACTGCTTACAAATGTTTGATAGACATGTATGAAAATGTGTTAGCATACAAGGCAGTGAACTCTTTGAAAAATGCCTCAAAGAAATTTGGTTTCATGGTGATGGAATGGCATGACGAATGCCATGACAAGCAAATTGCTATGGATTGTCATGGAATTCCATCACCATTGATACCACATTTCTTTGAGGCTTTTTTTTCAAACAGTTTGCTGCCTTTTCTATGCTATTGATTATTAGTATGCTTTGATAGATTTTTTCCAAGCATCCATAGCTTTTTTTGGAAGAACCTATTTCCAGCCATAGCAACAAGGGAAGTGAACTATTTGATAAAAATTATTTGGTAACATGTATGATAAAATGTAGTAGCATAGAGAAGGCATCGGAACCTGCTTGAAAATGCTCAAAGAAAGGGATTACGGTGATGGAAATTGCCATAATCCACAACAATTTGCTTGTCATGGAATTCATGAGACCACATTTCTTTTTGAGGCATTTTTCAAACATTTCATTGCCTTGTCTATACTATTGCTTACTATTATGCTATGATAGATTTTTCTAAGCATCCATAGCTTAACTAAAAGCACTGCTTTAGGCTTTTTAGCCATACAGCAAGGCAATGAACCGCTTGATAAAATGTTTTGTTAGACATGTGAAAATGTGGCTAAGCATAGACAAGGCAAAGGAACTCTTGAGATTCAAAGAAATGAGGTCTATGCCTATGGAATGGCATGACAAATGCCATGACAAGCAAATTGTTATGGATTATCACATGGCATTCCATCACCATTGAGACCACATTTCTTTGAGGCTTTTTTTCAAACAGTTTGCTTCCTTTTCTATGCTATTGCTTATTAGCATGCTTTGATAGATTTTTTCCAAGCATCCATAGCTTGTTTGGAAGCACCTATTTTAGGCTTTTAGAAATAGCAGCAAGGAGGTGAACTATTAGATAAAATGCTTTGGCAAACATGTATGAAAAATGTGGTAGCATAGAGAAGGTAAATAATCGTTGAAGGCTCAAAGAATGGGAAATTATGATGCCATGACAATCCACAACACTCTGTTTGTCAGCATTCCACCACCATGAGACCATATTTCTTTATGCTATTTTTTCAAACAGTTCATTCCCTTGTCTATGCTATTGCTTACTATTATGCTTTGATAAAAATTTTCTAAGCATCCATAGCTTGTTTGAAAGCACCTATTTTAGGCTTTAGCCATAGCAGCAAGGCAATGAACTGTTTGATAAAATGCTTTGATAGACATGTATGAAAAATGTGTTAGCATAGACAAGGCAGTGAACTCTTTGAAAAAATGCCTCAAAAAAATGTGGTTTCATGGTGATGGAATGGCATGATGAATGCCATGACAAGCAAATTGCTATGGATTGTCGTGGCATTCCATCACCATTGAGACCACATTTCTTTGAGGCTTTTTTTCAAACAGTTTGCTACCTTTTCTATGCTATTGCTTATTAGTATGCTTTGATAGATTTTTTCCAAGCATCTATAGTCCAAAAGCACTGTTTTAGGCTTTCAACCATAGCAACAAGGCAACACTTGAACTATTTGTCAAAAAATGCTTTGGTAGACATGTATGAAAATGTGGTAGCATAGACAAGGCAAGAATTGTTTGAAAAATGCCTCAAAGAAATGTGGTCTCATAGAATGCCATGAAAACCAAATGCAATTGGCAGCTGCTCCTAGTTATTTGTTTTGCAATGTGAAGTAATTGCATAACTACTTAGGTTGACTTTGTAAAACTATATTGTAATTGAAATTTTGTCATCTATATCAAGATCTAGTTATTAGTTATGAAATGTGAAGCAATGCTTTAGTTTGAAAAGATGTGCATGCAATGTAATCCATGAATATAAACTACAAAAATCTATTTTTTACTAAGTTACCGGTTCGGTTTTGGGTTTGGGATTAGGTTCGAGAACCCGGTTCGCCGGTTCGGGAAATTTTTTTTTTGGGGTTGGGTTTGTTTTGGGTTCGGTAATACAAAAACATATAAAAATCAGAAATATATACATATTTGCAGCAATAATCAAGTTTAGAATACACCACCATATTAATAGTCAAATAACATAGCAAAAATACACCACCACTTTCATAGTGAAATATTAAAATATTAGTGATCTACTCGAATGTCATGATACAAAATTATAAATTAAAGTTCAAACATAAAAATGTCAAGTGTTTACAATCAGCCATTATTGATCATTGATCGATCTAAAAAGTGTGAACATTTTTCTGTGTGGAAGGCAAATAAGAAAACAGTGTTACATAATTATTTACATTGTGAAAGAGCCAAAACCTTTTTCTTGTAGATCGTAGAAGAATTTCAGTGATTTTTTGGATGTCCTTGCCTTGGAACGAAACTATCCTGAGCCATGAATGATTGACCAAGAACTGTGAGAAAGAAATAAGATAAATCACATGCAACTTGTTGCAATTTCTTTCCTTGGGAAAAAGGGTAAAGTTTTCTTTTTAGGGAGAATCTTCTTTAGAGTTTGAATGTGCATTGATAATTTTCAAGATAGACTTAGCCAAATATGTCATCTAGGTTTGAAGCTTTTAGGTAAAATGTTTGCTTCTTAATTTTTTTTTCAAAATTCAAGATGTAGGCTCTCCTCCCTTAGGGAAGAGAAGGCCTATCAAACCTAACACTCTTATGCAACACTTATTAAGTTCTTGTTGATGTAGTATTAGATGCGAAGTTTCAAAATAGGCATGGTTATATAAATTCTCATCTCAGGACTATCATTGCATCAAATTAAGAATTTTCAATCCTTTATGGTATAGACAAGAGAAGTGTGGAGTAGTGTTCCAATGCTAAAGTCTTATTGTGAATCTCTTTGCTATGAGTGGTTCAAAAATGAGGAATCTGTCTTCTGCACCAAATGAGAAATATTCACAATATGTGCTAGGAAGGAATATAAGTCCATAAGATTGAGTATGCAAGAACCAAGAATTGCAAAATTGGCTTACATTTGACTTCCAAACACATAAATTTTCACACTTTTTGATGTTCACACGTAAGTCAAAAAGTATGTGCGTAAGTTGTAAAGTATACACTTGAATACACGTAACTCATATCTATTAAACCATGAATTTATAATTTGCAAATATGGACACCATCGATAAAAAAGATTTGTATTAAGCAAATAGCCATGTACGCATACATCAATATATGTCGATATAAGTATAAAATATAGTTACAAAATAGCTATATAGGCTTACGAGAATGCCATATAGGAATACAATGTCAAATATATCCAACACAAAATATGTACAAAATTTCCATGTAGGCATACAACAAAGGGCTCCGTGCATTCAAAATTCATTTCTCTCCATGCTCTGGTTCAAATACAATTTTCTTTCCCTTTGTTGGGCGATCTGATGGAAATAATTCTATCACCCATTTCTACTATGCTCGAGGAGTGCTCCTGCTGCCCCTCCTAGGGTTTAGCTCTTGGTGAAGTTTCAACTGTTACAATAAGAAGTAAAGACATTAATATATAGAAATTACATTATAAAAATTAATATATTTAACAAAATAATCACTTACGGCCATCTCACGATCACTCTCCTCGATGGAAATATTTGCATGTTGATGCTCAGCATGTCAAGCCTCAGATAAAACCAGATAGGAATTAAAACTACTTAATCAATAATGGTTTGATTTTTCACTAGAACTAGTTCATCTATATCGAATGTAAATTGAAATTTAGTATTTTCCCCATACCTTCCTATCAGAGCCATTGAGGATTGTATAGTAGAGGAAACACCAATATCCATTTCCCTCATAATGTTTGGCGGTGTTTCTATCACCAAAATTTGAAAATAAAACAACAAATTATTCAATCACAAAAAAGTTACAATAGCGATCCATGTGATGACTTATAACGTATGAGATCTAATGAACAAAATTTTGAGTACAAGTATTAAACAGATATATTTCTAATTATTAGTTATCGAATTTGAAGTAATGCTTTGAGTTTGAATGATGTGTAATGCAACGTAACCAACAATATGAATATAAACTACACAAATCTATTAAACTTAGAATTCATTACTTAAGTTCTCTTTAAATTCTATATTACCTCCGTGAACATTTGATCAAATCTATTGGCACTCGGAGGTGTTTCCTTGAAACCTCCAACAGTACCCTGTTCAACATCCAAAATCACATATTAAAATACCATTCGTAAAACAATGCTATTAACACATGTAATAAATTTATAATTGTTTACTAACTTTACATACCCCACCGATAGGTGTACTGCAAAAATAAGTAGGTGGATGACCGGTGTATCTAGTCTCTACACTGTGACCCTGCAATTTTATTAAAATAATAAAACTAAATTAGTTAATCTTGCATTTCACAATTGAAATTTAATAAATTAAATTCAATAAACATGTTGAATTTTACCTAAGTGTCAATGCCATATGCATCATGCACGTCGTGCCTGCCCTTTCCATCCTCGTGATATGCATACGATCAAAGCTGTGTAGTAAAGTATTGGTGGATTCTATGTAGTTCCTCCCGAAAAGCCTAGGGTCATCATAGCACGAACAAGTCGCCCTGCAAGATTGACACACATGGGTTCAAAGGCCACCACCTAAAGACTCCCCTGGATGGCGCTGTACAATAGGGCTAGTGTGATGGATGACACTCCGGGTCAAAGTTGTGATCACCTGCAATGTCTTTATGTCAAAGACTCTCCTTGCAACTACAGCATCACAAGTACTCACAAGGCCTAGTGAGAGGTCGCCTCTGCCACGAGGATTCTCAAATAAACCGGCCTATTCCCGGAAATGACCCCCACTTCTCCCTGGAACTCCCTCATATCAAAATAATTTGGGATTTGGTTCAATACAAACTCACTGATAGTTTCCTTGGGGGACTTCACAATTATTGCACAAGGTAATCAAAGACCATATACCATATTTCATAAAAATGGTTCTTAATCTCTTGGTGGTGGCACCAATGAATAGGAAACCTCTTTGCATTGAGGGTAAGATTTTGATTTGTTTTAGGGTCAGTGAATAGAGAACACAAATCACCTTTAGTAATTTTTAAATATTTTACTTGTTTATATGATAATTTGTCTTCATAATATGCCTTGGCTGTCTGCCTCCTATCATGCCATCCAAATATTTGTTGGGTGATTGCATCTACATTTTTTAACATGTCTTTCAATGAATTTGCTAGAAGCATTCTTTTTGTGGTTGAAGCATTTGGATCACTCAACCTACTGATAAGATCCTCAAGTTGTTTTCTATTGTTCAATTTCACTCCTCAAATTTTCTTGAGTGCTAGGAGGGAATTGAGAGAATGGTGGGGGAGGTTGATTTTGTTGAGGATTTACCTCCTCTTCTTGTTCAGGGTTTGTAGGATTTCCTACAAATTTAAAAAAAAAAATCAAATCTAACCTAAAACAAACAAAATCAATTTCAAACAAACAAATTCAAAACAAATAGCAAACAATACTTACCTCCCGCATCTCTTTGTCGTCATGGCGCCATATTTGCAAAAAAAATCCAACTGTTCTTGATGAAATTTGCAGAAATCCTTCCTCCTAGAACACGAGCGTGAAAGTGAGGATTTTTGGCTGTGGGTAGAGCTGAGAAACAGTAAAGAGGAAATGATACACATTTGACTTTTTTTTTTCTTTTAAAATCACATAACGTGCTCGTGTTATAATGCGAGCACGTTATGTCTTTCCAATTTTTTTTCCCATTTGGCCACACAGTGCGACCAACTTCAGGCACCCGCCCTATGATCTTGTATTCTCCCATAAATGTTGGTTCAAAACTCAATGATCCTGTTGGAACTGTGAATTTCTGAATAATTTCACAAGTTTTCCATAACCCTAAGTTTCCATATGAGTCCTCATCATAAGCACAAGGGTTTGTTTTCATATCATTCTGCTCACATTTTGTCCATATTTGTCCCATAAAATCCATCAGGTCTTGCATAATTCACATCATGGTTTGTATCGGCATGACAATATCAGGGTCTCCCTGATCCATTTTTCTGATAAATGTTTGTGTTGCCTATTGGAAAGACATTTCTGATGTCTTGGCGATTGGAGTTTACTTACTGGCAGTTATCGACAAGCCTTTTCACATTATTTTGGTGACATAAAGGGAACATATCGGCAGGAGGGCCATCGTCAGAATGAGGTCTTACCGATTACATTTTGTCTCATTGACTTGCACATCGAATGATCATTTTGGCCAAACTTGTTGGTATCAGTGTAATGTTATAATGAACTTGATGTGTCTTACCGATTAGCTCATGTGGATTTTCTTCGGCCAGAGTCATGGTATTCGGGATAGGGTCTTGGCGAGACCTTATTGTCTCACCGACCGACGGTGGGGGGATGGACTTATTGGTGAGATATTTTCTTCGATATAATATCTTGGTGATCTTACCTTGTCTTGCCGACCGACAATAAAGATGAATACTTCGACCAGACTGATGGTATTTGATATAAAGTCTTAGCGAATTCAAAGGTTCCTCACTGATCGAAAAAAAGGAACATCTCGACCGTGGGTGATCCCATAATAGTGGTTTACAATTTTTGGCCAAACTGGACATTGAAATTATTATTTTTAACTAAATCTTCACATTCGGGCACCTATAGCGGTTAAACTGTGAGGAATTTGAAGATGGTGCAAACTAGAGTCTCATCAAATTTTTTCTGTAGATTCTAAAAATATTTTTTTCAAAATTTTTGGAATCAAATTGCACTTCTTTTCCCATCTCCCAAGAAAATAGATTTTTTTAGAAACAACATTTTTAAAAAGTGACGACACCGTATAACGCATAACTTTTTTTCCATGAAGGATAAAATTATAATTTTCAAATTTAGATTTGTAACTCTAATATCTAGTGCTTCCACTTAGATAGTTTTATTGAATATTTTTTCCTTCATCAAGTTTCCAAATTCAAACAAATTACAATTCGCATAATACAATCAGATAACGCTAACTTTTTTTGTATATGTCAAAATTTAATTTAATTTTTTTGTTGGATCAAGGACTTCAATATCTGGTGCACTCATATTTTTAATTTTTTTTTTTGATAATCTTCTATTTTCCACATGTGAAGAACAAAGAAATTCATTTTCGATGAAAAACCTATGTTTAATAAAACTTAAAAAACAAATACATAACAAAACCAAAACATATTAAAATTATATTCATTGGATAGCTTGTTCTGAGGAATACCATAATCATTTGAAATAAATTTTAAATGAATTCATTTGATCCCCCAAAATCTAAATCAAAAGTAATTTTTTATCACATTTTGATAGGTGTAAAGGAGACGCATTTATAGGTATGGTTTAAAACTAGCGAGGTTCTATCCAAGGGGGGCTTGATCTAAGGTGATTTGATCAAACCCTCTTCAATTGGAATCCTTAAAATGGAACTTTTTAAGGCTTAAATCATTATATTTTCTAAAAATATGTGATTTCAGCTAAAATTCGTTCCTCTCAGGAATTGTAAACCACTATTATGACAACACACCAGTATGACTCATAAGCATCGAAATGAAGTCTCAACGAATAACACGGGTCTCGCTGATAAGGCACGAAAGGTCTCTGTCGGTGAGAAAATTGACTTGTCTTGGCGATCTAAAGTGAGCTCGGGGTGATTCTCGGTATAACGAAGTATTGTCTATATAGCATCTCCCCGACTATGAATTGTCTTGGAGAAGGTGAATGAAATATATATCTCGGCGAGAGTTTTCTCTTGTCTCAGTGACTCAGGATGGATGAAGGAACTTTCGGTGAAACATAGTGTGATCTACATGAGGTCTCCCCGACTTTGATGAGTCACGACGACTGATTGCGATATAATTTCCTTTGGCATGACTACCAGAATGTTACGGCGAACATTGTTGGTGATTAACAGGAACTCAAATATGGTTGGATGACATGGAGTTTGAAACGATGTGTCTATTTAGATGCATATGTATAAATAATCATTCCCGATTGTGATTAAAACATTAGATTTTAGAGGAGAGACAGTAGGTAGATTAGGAATGGATACAGTAGAATAAAGTTCTCATATCAGAGACTATGTTGCATGTTTTCAAATGGTGATTTCAATGAAAATCAGTTGGTGTGGTAGTTTATTTCTGGTGTCAATTGTCTATTGAGTTTATTGAAAAGTATTGCTAAGCTATCTCCATGTTGATTCTTTCTGGTTGTTTAAATTGATATAACAAGTTTATTTTTAGTTTATCAGTGCACATTTGTTGTACTTGTGTGATTAATTGATTGGTTCTTTCAAGGAGAGATTAAATCCTTTTGGTTGATCACAGTAATTAGGGAAATTCATCTGGATTATTAAAGTAGAGCTTAGTAGTCATAATCCTACATGTTTATACAAGTTGTAAACAAGACATATGCCGACAATTTGAGTTTCTGCCAGAATAAGTTGCCCACTTCTGTTTCTTTTGACTCCGCATACCCAATAAGGCACTGGTCTCTACATTTCATCATTTGGATTCATTCAGTTTCTTTACATCTATTAATTGAACACTTTAGGATTTAGATTAGAAGATCGCTATTGCTATTTGTACCAAGTTTGATTTCATTTGTTCACTTCCATCTACCATTGTGGACAAATCATTGCAAGAAGGATAATCATAAGTCAAGTATGCTTCATTCAGATAGGTACACCTGCCTAGGTCTAGCAGCACCTAAAGAGTAGAAGGTTGAAAACTTTTGACCTTGTCTATTACCCTAAAGCATATCAAGAGATTGGCAGCCTCTTGAGGCATTCCACCTGCATTTTTGAGAGCTAACAAATTGGCGACTCTACTGGGGATTACATCAGAAAATTTGATTAAAGACCATCATATAGAGTCAGTGAAGAAAAGGTTGTAATTTGAGAATATTCAGGAAGAGTAATTCCGCTGGGGAAAAGATAAAAAATAATCATTTTCCTACTTTTGGAAAAGTAGGTGGCGACTTTGAAAAAGCTTGATGAAGAATGGAATTTGTATATGGAACGAATGAATACACAAATGTAGGCAGGCATTGGACTCCTCAAATGCCTGGTAGTATAATTGGAAATTTTCTCAATGGAGGCAATGCATATCATGCACAACAAAATATATACTCACCATAGCCACCTCATGGTCAGCAGTATGTACCACATCATCATAGACAATACAATAGTCCACCGTACCAGCATCAGTACCCACCTAGCATCCCCCCTCATCAATACACAACAATGATTAGATAGTTTGATTTGGCAGGGATTCAATTATCCCCTTATCCAATGGATGGCAGTTGGAGAAGTCTTGTTCCAAAGTTTACATGGAGTAATGCAATTACTGCTAAAGAGCATTTAAGGAGTTTCAATGCTTTCATCCAAGATTTGGATGTGCCATATGAAGATTTACACATGAGGCTATTCATGATATCACTTATTGAAGATGCTAGGGATTGGTTCAACAGCCTACCGAAAGTCTCTATTAATTCTCTCCAAGGATTTCAAGATCAATTCCTTGAGCAATATGGGAATCTAAATGCACTAGATGCTGCTCTTCATGAATTAATACAGATTCATAAAGATCAAAATGATACAATTTATGATTTTAATCGAAGATTCAATAAATTGCAGAATAAAATACCTCCTGGATCAAAGTTGCCAGATTCTGTAGCACTGAGTGTTTATTTGAATGCATTTGATCCTAAAACAGGGTATGAACTAAGAAATAGATTCCCAAGTGATTTGGATGAAGCTTAGAAGATAGCACTACCAATTGAAAACAATAGGAAGGCTGCTGGTATAATCAGTAAAAGAGACAATCCTAAGGTTCCTCAGCAAAGCAGCAATAATCAATACAGATAGGAGAATACTTACAGAAATGAGAGGCCGAGGTTGCATGACATGCCTTATAATACAGACTGGAAGGATGGAAAACCTATAACAACTAGGTCTGGAAGCAAAGAAACTCTTGATCCATTGAGCAAGAAGGGAACCTATATGGTAAGTAACAATTACTTATGTGAATTTTGTGATGAGCCACATTCCCCAGATTATTGTGTTGTAGCCTAAAGAATGCAAGAAGAGGGAATGCTGATGGGAAACAGTGGAGAAGATCACACAGTGTATTTGATTTCAAATACTTTTCACCATGTTGAGGAAGGGTACTCATCTTTAGAGGATGAGGGTTATGAGTATGATGCTTCAAATCAAAAATACAATGACCATATGGCTGAGCAGCAGGTCCTTTCTGATTCTGAAGAGGATTATATAGAGCCACATTTTGTTGAGATTCCTTCTCAGTGCAGTATGAGGACAAGAGACTGATCAGAAGGAAGAAAATAAAGGAGAAACATTGGAGCAGAAGAAAACAATTAAGGCAGAAGGCTCCTCTTTTGACTTCATTCAAGTGTTATCCTAGGGGACAAGGTATGAAGACCTTGGTGATATCATGGATGAGCATCAGGACATTGATCAAATTATGCAACCAATAAAAGATGAGACGTGTGCAAGTTTGAATGACTCATATGATAGCTTGCATGATGAGGATGAAGGTACAAGAGATCTCTCTTGCATAACAGATTGTGACAGGGAAAGTAGTGTATGTTATGAGGGATCCAGTGAATTTTCAAATTGTGAAGATGGATTTGTGGATTTTGATCTACAGCAAGTTGAAAGCTATGAAGATACAGTTGATGAAAAAGAGGTTTGTAAATTTGATAATGGTTTCTGAAATTTTTCAAATCCATTGTATGACGAAGTGTTAAAAGAAGATCAAATGATATTTTTTGGAGGTATGCCCATGAATGAACTTCAGGTATTTTCAAATCCACTTTATGAAAGAGAGGAGATAATTTCAGAAAAAACAAAATGATGGAATAAATGACTGTGCTGATAATGTTTTTGATTTCTCATTCTCTGATGATCTTGGAATTCTTCCTGATGATGACAAAAGTGAAGAATACAACTGTAGTGGTGAAAATGATGAGACTTGTTTACTCAACAGTGAACAAACTTCAGATTTTCCAACTCTTGAATACCAGGGATGTGCACATGAAGGTGATCTTGAAGTTTTGTGTCCAGCTTACATTTGTTTTGACAGTGAAAGATCTTTGTGCAAAGATTCTTATGAATCCCAATGCATTGCTTGGAATGATGGCGAAACCTTTGGTGTTGATCAAAAGTCTGTGTCCATTCAAGATGAGGTATGTGATTTTGAAGTTTCTAATTCATATGGAGAAGACATTTATTTGCATGCCAAGGATGATAGAATTCTAGCTTTGATTGGTTCACTATACATGATATTGAAGATATGAGTCATAATCTAGTGTTGAATCCAAATGGTAGTGTCAAAGAGGTGCAAAAAGTCTCAGATTTGTTTGTTTTAGACAATGTTGATATGACCAAATTCTTTGTTTCTCAAGAGGGGCATTTTGATGGTGAATTTTCAATACAACTGGGAGAATGTTTCACAATTCATAGCAGTGAGAGAGATAATATAAAATGTTGTATTGAATATGCATGCATTTTGTATGTTGAAAATAATAGGGGTTTGTCCCATGATGATGAAGAATTCGAATTGCAGAATGGTGTAGGGATTTTCGGCCAAACTAAGCATGATGATTCTCTAAGAACTTTCAATAACAATGACAAGGAAGGTTGCATGAATGTCTTTAGGATGAATCTGATGAACTCAAGACAAAACCAGGTATTTGACAGGGGAAAATATGGTTTGAGTTTCAGATCATAACAACTCAGAACAGGTGAAGTTGAAACACAGAGGATTAAGGGTTGCCAGTGCATGGACAACTCTTGCTTATCCTCTTTAAAATTCTTTTCCATGCACAATAGTTTAGGGTTTTGTTCATCTCCATTTTGCATTCATTCCATCATGCTACTTGTCCATTCCCATTTTTCTCATTTTGTGTCTGGTCTGCTCACCCAAAGATCTGGATCCTTGCAATGATCTTACTATCATTCATCCCCAGATGGAGCCACTGTTGGAATTGTGAATTTCTGAATAATTTCACAAGTTTTCCATAACCCTAAGTTTCCATATGATTCCTCATCATAAGCACAAGGGTTTGTTTTCATATCATTCTGCTCACATTTTGTCCATATTTGTCCCATAAAATCCATTGGGTCTTGCATAATTCACATCATGGTTTTTATTGGCATGACAATATTAGGGTCTCCCCGATCCATTTTTCTAATAAACGTCTGTGTTGCCTATCGACAAGATGTTTTTGATGTCTAGGCGATTGGAGTTTACTTACTGGTAGTTATTGGCAAGACTTTTCACATTGTTTCGGTGATAGAAAGGGAACATATCGACAGGAGGGCCACCGTCAGAATGAGGTCTTACTAATTACATTTTGTCTCATTGACTTGCACATCGAATGATCATTTCGGACAAACTTGTTGGTATCGGCGTAATGTTATAACGAAATTGATGCATCTTAATGATTAGCTCATGTGGATTTTCTTCGGCCAGAGTCATGGTATTCGGGATAGGGTCTTGGTGAGACCTTATTGTCTCACTGACCGGCGGTGGGGGGATGGACTTATCGGTGAGATATTTTCTTCAATATAATATCTTGGTGATCTTACCTTGTCTTGCCAACTAACAATGAAGATGAATACTTCGGCTAGACTAAGGGTATTCGATATAAAGTCTTAGCGAATTGAAAGGTGTCTCACCGACCGACAAAAAGGAACATCTCGGTATGACTCATAAGCATTGGAATGAAGTCTTAACGAATAACATGGGTCTCACCGATAAGGCACGAAAGGTCTCTGTCGGTGAGAAAATTGACTTGTCTTGGCGATCTAAAGTGAGCTTGAGGTGACTCTCGGTATAACGAAGTATTATCTATATAGCGTCTCCCTAACTATGAATTGTCTTGGTGAAGGCGAATGAAAGATATATCTCAGCGAGAGTTTGCTCTTGTCTCAGCGACTCAGGATGGATGAAGGAACTTTCAGTGAAACATAGTGTGATCTACATGAGGTCTCCCCGACTTTGATGAGTCATGGTGACTGATTGTGATATAATTGCCTTCGGCATGACTACCAAAATGTTATAGTGAATGCTGCTGGTGATTAACAGGAACTCAAATACAGTTGGCCGACATGGATTTTGAAATGATGTGTCTGTTCAGATGCATATGTATAAATAATCATTCTTGATTGTGATTGAAACATTAGATTTTAGAGGAGAGACAGTAGGTAGATTAGGAATGGATACAATAGAATAAAGTTCTCATATCAGAGACTATGTTGCATGTTTTCAAATGGCAATTTCAATGAAAATCAGTTGGTGTGGTAGTTTATTTCTAGTGTCAATTGTCTGTTGAGTTTATTGAAAAGTATTGCTAAGCTGTCTCCATGTTGATTCTTTTTGGTTGTTTAAATTGATATAACAAGTTTATTTTTAGTTTATCAGTGCACATTTGATGTACCTATGTGATTAATTGATTGGTTCTTTCAAGGAGAGATTAAATCCTTTTGGTTGATCACAGTAATCAAGGAAATTCATCTGGATTATTAAAGTAGAGCTTAGTAGTCATAATCCTGCATGTTTATACAAGTTGTAAACAAGACATATGCTGACAATTTGAGTTTCTGCCAGAATAAGTTTCCCACTTCTGTTTCTTTTGACTCCGCAATACCCAATAAGGCACTAGTCTTTGCATTTCATCATTTGGATTCATTCAATTTCTTTACATCTATTAATTGAACACTTTAGGATTTAGATTGGAAGATCACTATTGCTATTTGTACCAAGTTTGATTTCATTTGTTCACTTCCATCTGCCATTGTGGACAAATCATTGCAAGAAGGATAATCATAATTCAAGTCTACTTCATTCAGATAGGTACACCCCCTAGGTCTAGCAACACCTAAAGAGTAGAAGGTTGAAAGCTTTTGACCTTGTCTGTTACCCTAAAGTGTATCAAGAGATTGGCAGCCTCTTGAGGCGTCCTGCCTGCGTTTTTAAGAGCTAACAGGAAGCATAACTCAATGAATGCTTTGGAAGCATACACAAAGAAAGTCAATGAAAGCTGGTTTGTATAATTGTTTGAAAAAATAACTCAATGATAGCTTTGGAAGCATAAAAAAAGAAAGTCAATTGTTAAATTTAACAAAATGCCTCAAAGAGATGTGGTTTAAAAATGTAATAGGAAAGTGTATCGAATTGTGTGATTTAAAATGTCCATTAACAACGTAAGGTTGTAACATGACAAATTGGTGCAGGAGCACCTAGGTCATGAAATTCCTTCAAAAGGCTAATTTGTTCAATTTGTAATGTTCAAGTAAATATGATGAGTGAAGGTCATTAAATGATGAATTTCAATGTATTTGCACCATGAAATAGGTCACTAGGTGATATTATTGAAAAGTTGCTTTTTATAACAAAAGTTGTCAATTATTGTAAAAATGTAAAATTGCACAAAAGTAGGAAGGTGAAGAGTCTTTTTTGTGGAAGGGAAAGGATGGGTTGATGAAGATGAAGAGGCAGTTATTTCAACTGATTTAGACACCTTTAAAAAGAATTGTAAGCTCGAGAAAGGTAGATCTTGTATCCCAAAAATCCATAAAAATTAATAAAAAAACCTCTGCTCAGTTATTTTGGAAAGATTTTCTATTCTTGTTTTCAAGTTGCATAGTGATTCAAGCATTCTAAGATTTGATTCTTGTCAGGGAAAGAGACTTCTTTCATTCTTGAAAGTTGTAGGAATTGTAATTCAAATAATCAATCTAATTTGAACTAGTTTCCTAAGTCTCAGTCTGTGGTTTCCTTAGAATTGTTTAGAGAGTCTAAAAAGGGATTCTTAGCCATTCCACCGATGTAGGGCTAGTAGGTTGGTGGAATGGATCATATTTAGTGTCTTTTCAATGTGAAGATGTGTGTGGCAGGGGTAAATAGAAATAAGAAGTCGGATACTGTTGCATGAACAAAATTCTGAATTTTCTCATTCAAAAAAATGGTGTTTTCAAGTAGGGTTTGAGGAAACAACATGTAGAGGAGCTTAGAAATGATTTCAAAATAATTTGTAGACATAATGAAGCATGTTTCAATTGTTGGGTGGAGTAGTAGAGGTTTTGCAAATGTTTCATTAAAGAAACCCTCATGGTTGGTGTGTTTTCACCCTATAATCAAATATTTACTGATTTTGTGTATTGAGGGGCGTTTGCCATCTTGAAACTTGTTTATTTGTGAGTTTCTACACATGGCCTAAGACTATTTGTAGGTTTGGTGGATTAGTGAGTAGTTCTATGATGACTTGCTTTGATAAATTGACCTATTTAAGGGCTTTTACCGGTAGACAGCATGTTGGTTCTACTATGTTTTGTGAAATAAGTGTATAAAATTTTATAGTATGTTGAAAAGGATCAAAATAGGCCTAATAATCTATATTGGGATTGTGTAAATGAATTATGATAGAAAAGGAATCACCCGATTAGATGGAATGTTGGCCTCCTAGAGATATTTGGCCTTGTTTGCTAAAAACAGAGAATATGTAGAAATAGCAAAAGGAATGTTGTTAAGTGCTTGGGAGTAGTCTCATTTGTGATGCCATAGTTGTGTCTATGCTTGGTAATGTTTTGAAGGTATATTGTGAAAGATTTGATGATTTGGGCATATGTTTCCAATATATGGCAATGGTTTCTTGAATGCAAAGTAGTCAGAGTGTGTCTATACTGATATATTGGAATATTACAATCAAAACATGATGAAAGTGGTATCTTAAAGGTCTGGTGACAGTGTTAAACTAATGCTACTTGTTGTTGTTACAAATGGTGTTTAAGTGAAGATAGGATGATGGATGTGTTGATTTGAGCTAAGATATCTTAGATGGCTAGGATGATGTTTGATTGCAGGTCTAAAAAATAGAGGTGTTTGATTTTTTTTGCCTTGAAGGGGTAAGTTGAGTTGATGAGTGATTGTTTAATTGTTTATGACAAGAACAAAGTTGAAAGTTGATTTTGAAAATGGTTTTCTATGTGGAGATGGTGAATTGGCTACTGATAGCCTTATAACTTGAAATGAAATAAATGGATTTTGGTTGAATGAAAAGTAGTTTTGGATGAATTTGACAAAGTTTGTATAAATTGATATTTTACTCTTTATTGATTTGGGAAGGAAGTTCCCTAAAGAAATGATGTTGTTGAGTGGCTTGGCAATCTGATATTGCATCACAAACAAACAATTTGATCAACATGGAATAAGCTAAACAACAAAAATGAAAGCAAGCCATAATAGAATGAAAGAAAATATACAAAGATTTCACATACCTAAAAAGAAAAGTTTCAAATAGAGGAGTTCTACCCAATTATGCAGCCTTTGCTTCTTCCTTCCTCAAACTCCTCAAAAATTTGACTTCTTCAAAAGCTTGTTCCCCTCCAAATTTCAATTGTATATCAATTATCACTATAATTCAAACTTGAATTGATATTATATGCCTCTCAACATGAAAACTCTGCTATTTCATGCAAAGGTGATGGAAAGAACATTCAAAAGGTGATGGAATCTCAAAATCATGCATGCACACTTCACTCAATCACCAAAAAGCTATTTTTGTCAGAGCACGCACAAAACTAGGAGAATATGCAAATGTGGGCCGACATCATGGGTATATTGTGATTTTTTACCATTTTTAGTGATAACACGAGCATGCTATTTAATCCTAAACGAACATATCTCTACTGGTTAATAACGCACTCACATTATAATAACCATGTCGCCCCTGTCTGTCGAGCTTCCTCTCAAAACTTCCACAACGAACTGTCTTCCAATGGTTCCCATTCGGCTTCTCTGAGTGGTCCACAAGGCTCCAGATAGGATGGTCAAATGGTCAAAAGGAAATCAAGCTATGTTGGCATATCGGTGAGACACTGTCCGTGTCTCCCCGATGCCAACACAGTTAGCATTCGATATCGTGAAGAGTCCTTACAATCGACAAGAGGTTATATCAAGTTCACCCATTGCATCGACTTCAGTTTTCCCTTCGGCAAGACTATCGCTCTCACCAGGACCTCATGCCGAGCCTTCATGTTAATCCGTGTGCATCCACCAGTTGGCGAGACTCATCATTTTTTCGAGGACTTCATACCGAGGATCAAAAGTCACATAGATAATAGAACTTACATCGACGAGACTATCATCTTTTGCCAAGAGATCATACTAAGGTTCAAAGACTTTCTCCAAAGTGATTAGTAGTTGGGAAGACTTTCGTTCATCGCTGAGACTTCACACCGAGACCCCTTTAGTTACATCAAGCACCAAACAGTTGGAAAGACTTCATACATCAGTAAGACTTCTTATCGAGCCATCACATGTTACTCTGAGGACACCAAGCAAATGCTATCGGCGAGACATACCACACTTTGCTGAGAGTTCTTACCGAGTTCTCCAAGTTACCCTGAGACCACCATTCGCCAAGAGTTATACCGAAGACCCCTCATCATCAACGAGAATATCCATAAGCCACTGAGACTTCATACGGAAGTCATTGTGTCACAGCGAAGACTCCAAGATTTCCCCCATCGACGAGACCTTTCTTCATCACTGAGGCTTCTTCCCAAACTAAACCTTTTAGCCAAGGGTCTCCCCGATAAATGATATGTATGGATTGTCAGCCAAAGATCTCCACGTGGTAAGAGAACATACAGAACACAACATGTCACACTAAAGACTCCAATGTGTAACTATTCGACAAGACTTCTGTAAGGTCACAGTGACCTGTACAAAACATAAGGTTACAAATCTGCTCATCGGCCAGACATAGAATATGTCACACCGACTTTTCTCCAATAGAGGTTTCAGCTTGTGGGATTGAGACATATTTTTCCAACATAGGAGGGAGAGGGTTGAGAGAGAGAGATAGGGAGAGGGGGTAGGAGGGAGAGGGTTGAGAGAGAGAGAGACCTAAGAGAGGGAGAGTGGGTAGGAGGGAGAGGGTTGAGAGAGAGAGA
>VDFB02000008.1:105606665-105643417 GCA_007258455.2 Sequoia sempervirens | reverse complement strand
GGGAGGGAGAGAGGGAGATGAGATAAGTATTATTAGGGTGAGAATAATAGAGAGAGAAGGAGATAGGGATTGGTAGGTTTGGAGAGAGAGAGGAGATAGGGATTGATAAGGTGGGAGGGTGAGAGAGGGAAGGAGGGAGATACAAATTGATAGGGTGGGAGGAATAGAGAGAGAAGGAGATAGGGATTGGTAGGGTGGACGGAATAGAGAGAGAATGAGAAGGGGATTGGTAGGGTAAGAGAGGTAGGTATAAAGAGAGATAGGGTGAGAGGGAGGGGTAGGTGGAGAGAGGTTGTGTGTGTGTGAGAGAGAGAGGGAGGTATAGGTGGAGGGAGAGAAAGAGGGAAGGAGGGAGATAAGGATAGGTAAGGTGGGATGGAGAGAGAGGGAAGGAGGAAGATATGGATTGGTAGGGTGGGAGGGAGAGAGGGAGGGATAAAAAGAGGGGAGGGAGATAGAGTGAGGTAGGATAGAAGGGATAGGTATTCCAATCTATATCTCTTTCTCTCTCTCTCTCTCTATTCCTCCCAAATTACCACTCCCTATCTCCCTCCTCTCTCTCACCCTCCCACCTTACCAATACATATCTCCTCTCTCTCTATTCCTCCAATCCTAGTAATCCTTATATCCTTCTTTCTCTCTCCCTCCCACCCTACCAATCCCTATCTCCCTCCTTCCCTCTCTCGAGCTCCCACATTATCAATCCCTATCTCTCTCCTTCCCTCTCTCTAGCTCCCATATTATCAATCCCTATCTCCCTCCTTCCATCTTTCTCTCCCTCCCTCTATTCCTCCCACCCTACCTCTCCTACCCAACCTCTCTCCACCTACCTATCCCTTCCTCCCTAACTCTCTCTACCTCTCCATTCTCTGTCTATATTTTCTAATAACAATACAATATATAATTATATATTAAAATACATTAATATATAAATCATTAGGATTTAGGTGAAATCAACCTTGTATATCCTCTAATTAATTTTTTTCATAATGTATTTTGTAAATTACCCATAAGAGGTGAAATCATTTAACCAACGGTGGTGAAAGAACTCATGTAAAGATGAAGTTATAGTTATCATTTTTCTTCTAGGAAAAGGAAAAAATAGCTAGTCATCCCATTTGGAATCTCTTATTTTTGGAGGGTTATGAAATCCGTCATAATTTTTAAAAGTATGTATGACACTATGACAACTATAATAAGATTATATGATGATTATGACACCATTTATGATAGATTCCATACCTAGGCGCCCATGCATGAGAGATGCCTTATGACAACTATAAGAGCATTTGTAATTTTCTATTTTTGGTGGATTTGGTGGTTGGAAAGGAGGTAGGTTTGGTGTTTTCCATTTGGTTTTTCTATATGTTGTTTGGTGATACCATGGTGGTATTCATCCCCACAAGTTTCTATAAATTGGGGCCTTGAGGTAGAGTTATTCATTCAATTTTATAGGTAACAGGGTGCTACCAGATTCTAAAGAGTTATTCAAAGAAGTGTATTGTTGTTTTAATCTCTCTTGGATTAGTAATATAATTGCATCTCTTTTTCTATGGTGGAGTTTTTTCCCTTAGGGGTTTCTCCACGTAAATCTAGTCTCATGTTTCATGGTTTTCTTTTCTTGTTTTGATTTTGCAATCACATTCATATTAAGGGTTAATATTTGGATTTCGATTTGCAATTAATATTAATTAAATTTCATATTGAAAGATTTCTTCACCTTCTTTTACAACATTTGGTATCATAGCTAATGGTTCTATTGAGAAAGGGACACTTTTCTTTGACTGTTGAAGATTTTTTGCTATAGTGGGAGCTTTTACTTTGTGGGTGTTTTGCAGATTTGTGAAAGGTAGTAAACCATGGATTCTATCTCTTGTCTATATATTGAGAAGTTCAATGGAATTGGTTACAAGATTTGGAAGTTGAAGATGGAGGATATCCTTGAAGAGAGAGTTCAATGGTTGGTAGTTTTGAATGAAAAGAAACTAGAAAATGTGTCTAATGAAGATTGGAACAAAATAGACAAGAAGGCATGAGGAACCATTTGGTTGTGTCTTGCAGATTCTATCCTCTCTAATATTTTGAAACAATCTACTACATACAATTTGTGGAAGAGGGTAGGTGATATCGACCTTACCACAAGTTTAAATAATAAGTTGTATCTTAAAAGACGTTTGTATTCTTTGAAAATGAAGGATGGTGATTCTATTACAAAACATTTAATTCATTTAATATGATTGTAAGTCAGCTTACATTTGTAGATGTTAAATTAGAAGAGGAAGATATATGTATTTTGATGCTTTTTTCTTTACCCAAATCTTAGGAAAATCTAATTGTTCCCATAAGTGGTGGTGGTACATAACCAAAGATGGATAGTCTCATTTCTATACTTATTTTAGAAGAGATGAGAAAGTCCATGAATTTGGGCTCCCAATATTCCTTGCATGTGTGGGGAAGGTCCAAAGAAAAAGGAGGGCCTAAAGGGGACAAGAAGAGAGACAAGTCTAAAGGACATTCTAAAACCCCTGGGAAGAGTAGAGTAAAGTGTTGGAATTGTGGTAAGAGAGGGAAAACGAAGGAGTGTAGAAACAAGAATAGAAGCACTGAAACCTCCATGGATAAGTCCTCCAATGATGGAGATTCTGATGCTTTGTTTATTTTCTAACTCTATTAGTAATGATGCTTGGCTTATTGATTCAAGTGCCTCCTTCCATATGACCCCTCACAAGGAGTCATTTTCTATATATTCAATATACAATGGAGGAGATGTTTTCCCTGGCGATAAAAACATGAAGAAGATTGTTGGTAAGGGAAAGGTAAAGTTTTGTTTCAGTGATGGGAGGGTTCAAACACTTGATAATGTTTTACATATTCTAAGACTTGCAAGAAATTTACTTTCAGTATCCAAGTTGAATGATTCTAGAATGCATATGACATTTGATAAGTCTAGTTGTAGGTTGGTAAGAGGGAGTTTGGTGATTGCTACATGCTTCCACTCTTTTTAATTCAACTTTTGTAACTAGGACTAAAAATGCATGTACATGTTGTGGCATCATAGATTGGGTCACATTGGTGAAAAAGGTCTTAAGACCATACTAGATAAGAGCCTAGTAGATGGTTATTTCTGATTATTTTGTTGGAAAGAGTAATTTATGTGAACATTGTGTGTTTGGTAAAAAAAATAGGTCATCATTTCCTAAAGGAGTTAATAAGGATAAGGGAATTTTAGAACATATTCATTCAGATGTATGTGGTCTAGTGGATGTTGATTCTTTGATTAGATCTTGATATTATGTTTCCTTCATTGATGATTCCTCGAGATATACTTGGATTTATTTTATGCATGCAAAATCTAAAGTTTTTACTAAGTTTAAGGAATTTAAATCCTTAGTTGAGAAGAAAAAAAATTATAAGATAAGGGTGTTGGTATCTGACCATGGGGGTGAATATTGCTCTAGGGAATTTGATGAGTTCTACAAGCATGCAGGTATTGTTAGAAAAAATACTACACCTTATACTCCCCAACAAAATGAGGTATTAGAAAGAATGAATCAATCCTTGATTGAAAGATCTAGGAGCATGATGAGTGGTGCTAAGCTTGATAGATGCTTTTGGGAAAAAGCTGTAAGTTAATGTTATTTGGTTAATAGATCTCCTTGTTGAACTCTTTTTGATAAAACTCCTTATGAATTATGGATAGGTAGAAAACCTTCTATTTCACATTTAAGGGTCTTCGGTTGTGAGGCTTTTGTTCATGTGCCTCAAGAGAAGTGTTCTAAGTTGGATCCAAAAGCTCAGAAATGCATATTTGTAGGATATGGTGAGAATGTAAAAGGCTATAAGTTTTGGAATCCTCTAAGCCATAAAATGATCTTTTCTAGAGATGTGGTTTTCAAGGAATTTAGAGCTAACTCATAAGAAGAACAACCAAAGGTAAAGACAAAGACAGTGTACTTTGAAACTAAGCAGGAAGATGCACATGTGGAAGAACAAAGAGATGGACTAGAAGATGGAGAAGAAGAAGAGAGTTCAAGTGAAAGTTTTGAAGAATATATTGTAACAAAGGAAGTTGATCATAATGAAGAACATGAGGGAGAACCTATCACTCCACCTTTGATAAGGTTCACAAGACAACATAATCTAGTTGATAGGTATATACCATCATATTTCTATTGCAAGTTTTATTTATTAAGTACTAATGATGAACCTAGATCTTACATGGAGGCTCTCTCTTCCAAAGAAAGTAAGTCTTGGATGTAGGAAATGTAGGATGAGATGATGGCTTTGGATAGTTGTGATACCTAGGATCTTGTTATTTTTCCCAAAGGAATCCCATTAGATGAAAGTGGGTATATAAGAAGAAGTTTGGTATAGACGGTTGATTCGAGTGGTACAAGGCCAGATTGGTGGCCATGGGCTACTCCCAAAGAGGAGCTGATTTTGGTGAAATATTCTCTCTTGTTGCTAAGCTAACTTCTATTACATTCCTATTATCTATTGCTACTACTTATGATTTTGAAATAGAGAAAATGGATGTTAAACTTGCTTTATTGCATGGGGATCTTGAGGAAGAAATTTATATGTGACAACCTGATGGTTTTGTTGTGAAAGGAAAATAACACTTGGTTTTTAGGTTAAAGAGATCTTTATATGGTTTGAAACAGTCTCCTAGGATATGGTACTAAAATTTTGATGCATTTTCATTGAAGTTGGGTTTTGTTAGAAGTGAGGAGGATCATTGTGTTTACATTAAGGCTATTGATGATTAGATACTAATCTTTTTCTTATATGTTGATGACATGTTTATGGGTAACAACAAAGTGATCATTGAAGAATTTAAGACTCAACTTTCTAGTACATTTGATATGAAGGATCTGGGGGATGCTATATATATTCTTGGGATGGAGATTAGTAGATATTGGGTACACATAATTATTTGGTTAAGTCAAAGTAAGTATGTTGATACTATTTTATAGATGTTTAAAATGTAGTACTGTAAACTAGTAAATATTTCATTTTTGATTGGTACTAAGTTGTGTTTATACATTGTCCTAATTTTGATGATGATATTGAAGAGATGTATAATGTTTCATATGCTAATTCCATTGGTAGTTTAATGATGCAATGGTTTGTACTAGAATAGATATAGCCTAAGGACTGGGAGTTCTAAGCAGGTTTATCTCTAACCTTGGTAAAGAGCATTTAAATTTTGTTAAAATGGTGTTTAGGTACTTGCGAGGTACTTCTGATTATTGTTTGGTTTATCATGGTATTGATAATGTGAATAAGTCATTAGACATACAAGGTTTTGTTGATTCAAATTGTATAGGTGACTTGGATATTCGAAGGTCCACTAGTGGCTATGTGTTCACCTTGTTTGGAGGAGTAGTGAGTTGGATGAGTAAAAGACAACCTATAGTTGCATTATCCACCAATAAAGTAGAGTATATGGATGCTACTTATGCTTCTAAAGAGGCTATTTGGTTATAGAGACTTGGTAGTGGTATTGTTTTGATTACAAGATAGTGAGGATTGAATGTGACTGTCATAGTGCCATATGTTTGGCTAAGAATCCTATGTATCAAGCTCGTACAAAGTATGCTGATGTTTAGTATCACTTAGTGTGAGAAATGGTTGAGAATGGATAGGTCTTGATTGAAAAAGTTGGCACTTTGGATAATTTTGCAAATTCTCTCACAAAGTGAGTAACCACAGATAAGTTTTCTTGGTGCAAAAAGGCCATGGGCCTTGATCATTGTACTTAATTTCATGTTGATGTATCTCTATGGTTATAATTTATAATGTATGATGCCAATTGTGAGAATGCTAGGATTTAGGTGAAATCAACCTTGTAAATCTTTTAATTAATTATTTTCCTAATGTCTTTTGTAAATTACCCATAAGAGGTCAAACTGTTTAACTAATGGTGGTGAAAGAACTCATGTAAATATGAAGTTAGAGTTATTGTTTGCCTTCTGGGAAAAGGAAAAAATAGTTGGGAGTCCCATTTGGAATCTCCTATTTTTGGAGGGTTATTACATCCGTCATAAGTTGTAAGAGTATCTATGACACTATGACAATGGTCATAAGATATCTATGACGACTATGACACCGTTTATGAAAGATTCCTTCCTTAGGTGTCCATGCATGAGAGATGCCTTATGAGAGCTGCAAGACCATCTATAATTTTCTATTTTGGGTGGATTTTATGGTTGGAAAGGAGGTAGGCATGGGTTTTTCTACATATAGTTTGGTGATACCATGGTGGTATTCATCCCCACAAGTTTCTATAAATTGGGGCCTTGAGCTAGAGTTATTTATTCAATTTTATAGGTAACAGGGTGTTGTTAGATTCCACAAAGTTATTTAGAGAAGTGTATTGTTGTTGTAATCTCTTGGATTGCTATTATACTTGCCTCTCTCTTTCTGTGGTGGATTTTTTTCCCTCAGGGGTTTCTCCACGTAAATCTGGTCTCATGTGTCATGATTTTCTTTTCTTGTTGTGATTTTGCAGTCACATTCAAATTAAGGGTTGATCTTTGGATTTAGAGTTACAATTAATATTGATTAAAGTTCATATTGCAAGCTTTCTTCACCTTGTTTTACAACATTATAATATATAGTATATATTAAAAGAATAATAATATGCAATATATATACAATACATCATATAACACAATATATAATATATTATATAAGTTATAATATATAATATTTAATATATAAGTTATAATATATAATAGGTATTTTAAGTTTCATAAAATGGATATCTATTTTATTAAAAAAATGGATATCTATTTTGTGTAGCATTACCCCTCTATATTTGTGGAGACATGCTTAGTCTATTTCAAGCTGTGCATAACAAATTTCCGTTATTGACAACATGGGTACCTATTTCATTTCGTGTAAATATTTTTTTTGCTTTATATATTAAAATTAATATATTAATATTATAATATTTATATTAATATAATATAGAATATTATATTATTTATATAATTTATTATATATAATGCATATAATATAATATAATTTATTTATAATATTACATATAATATATTAATATTAATATTAATATATATAATATATTAATATTTTGTACATTAATATATAATGTTATATATTATATATAATATTTATATTTAATAAATATTAGTATTATTATAATTATACTATTAATATATATACTATTATAATAAATATAATATTAATATATTATATGAATAAATTATACTATATTATTTATATTAATATAACAAGCTTCATAATATGTTTTTGAAAGAAAAATGGATGTCTATTTTTTACACCATCTTTCCCATACCTTCTATGAACCCTTATGTAAAAAACTATAAATTATACAATGGATATCCATTTTTCTTAACAAAATGGATATCCATATTGTTTAAGTGGAGAAAATGGACAAAATTCAATTTTGTCCATTCCAAGAGTCCCCACATTCCCTAATCTGTTAGGAATATTGTGATTTCTATGCATCATAGACAAGAATTCTATTTTGGAGCACTCCTTTTCACAAAAAAATATTCTTTCAATCATTTGGTACTTCTTTGGGTTGGGATAATGAGAAGCAATATTCATCGTAAAGCGAAAAGGAAGAGGAATTGTCAAGTGGAGGCAATTGAGGAAAGTAGAAAGAAAGATAGAGAAAGGAAGAGGTTAGAAAGAAGAGGTATGCCAAATTATTTTCAAGGAAAAGGCTCCTCTTTAGCTTTAAGTGACCATGATATTGAATTTGAAAATATTGAAGAAGAAATTGAAATTGAAACTTTAGAACATGAAAATGAGGTGCAAAATGTTGAACGTGAAATTGTAAATGTTGAGCATGAAAATAAAATTAAAAATGTTGAACATGAAATTGAGAAAGAAAATTTTCAACATGAATTTGTAAATATTGAGTATGAAACTGAAAATATTAATGTTGAACATGAAATAGGTGAAAATGAAACAATGAATGTAAATGTATCTCCTAATTATGCAAGAAGAGAGGATATTTGCAAAGAAGAAAATAAAATCCTAAATCCATCTATTTGTAATGAATCTAATAAAAATGTTCAACATTCAAGAACCCTAAAATGGTTACTTGAAATAGATAAGAACATAATAGATAATCTTGATGGAAAAAGGTCATCACGAATGGTTTGTTAATTTTGGGCTACCCAAATGTTCAATCAATAATTTTCCAATAACACATTAACCGAACAATGTAAATTTTTTGTGCAATTGATAAAGTCTTACAAAATGAGACCATTATTAAAGAAATTGAATATTTGTGTCACCAAAAAGTTAGAAAAAATAGTATTATTGTAATAAATATTTTTAATGCTCTAACTTCTATTGGAAATACTAGTAAGGAAAAAGATAAAAGATTTGCTTGTAGAGTGATCACCACCTCACTAGTAAGCCATCATTTGAGAAAGGCTCATTTAATGATGCAAACTTGTATTTGTTGATGGTGTTTTCTGTATAAAAACAACTCAAACAAAATATGATATTCTATCTCTCTTGAAAGGTAAATCTCTATTAGCAAGCCTCAAGAGATAACCCCAAGGTCTCTAATGTCAGGTCTTGACAATGCATAAACAACTCAGTGATAAATTTGAAAATGCTGGTAATCACAAAGGGACATTACTACAAACAAATACTGAATCTTAAGTTTATCATACTTTGCAATTTGATGATACTTCAAATCCTAAGTCTAACCAAATGATAAAGAAATAGCAAAAGATGAGGGTTTCAGAAAGATTTCTAAAATTAACACTAATCCTAAGATTGACAATGCAAATGATAAAATACTTGAAATGGACCAATCCCTCAGAAACTAATTCTTGCTTTACCTAGATAAACCTACAATCTTACAAAAATAGTCCAATCTTCTAAGGCATGAAAGATTTTCAGATCATGAACATTCATCCAAAACAACCCTATTGCAATTGAAATGAACAAACATTCACAACTAAACTAAGCACAATGAATATTAAAGTCTAGGCTAACTTTGCAAAGCAACTAATAATCAACTAGCTACAAAAAGTATGGACTAGGGATTGCTACAAACACTTCAAGCATTAAAACATAAACACCATTAAATCATCTAATCCTAGATCTAACATATATCAAATAACCTTAAGCAATTTCAAAAGATAGAATCATAGGAACCATGCTAGATAAAACTAACACAAGAAGGACACCAAATCACAATGCCTTTACTTGCATTAAATCATCCAAAGTAGCAACAACTCCATTCTTTTGTTACAACACTTGCTTGAAAATAACGTAATTCCTAACTCCTTGCTCTAATGCTTAATTCGCTCCAATGTAAAACTATCCAGCCTTGACAAATGAGGAAGAATGCCATATTTATAGAAACCCCCAAGATATGTCATCCCAATTAGGGTTACAATAATAAACAACCACAAAACAAGTCAGACCAAGAAGTTCTAGAACAAAATAAAATAGCATTAAATGCCTGAGACTCATCTAGGTCAGCCTAGGTTCTCCAATGTAGTTCGGTCCACTGCATGTGAAGGATGAAGATGAAATAATGGGGAAGCACAAATTTTGATGTGATATTGAATTAAATGCTCTCCCCCTTGTCCTTATCCTTTCCTATCTTATCTTTCACTATTGAAAATAATTTCTCCAGGTTGGCCAAAGGTGGAACAACAAACACCTTAATTCTCCTCTCAATGGATTTAATATCATCCCTTAATTTCTTAATAAATTTATCCCAATCCATCCTTAGGGTTTGATATTTATCCATAACTACAATGTAAGTGGCTGCATCATCTAGTTGGTGTTTGGTAACTGGGCCATCATTGACTAGAGAATATACATCATGCCACCATTTCTTGAGTTGCTCTAGATTCAAATCTTTTGGTGCAAACCTTTTCCTTCCTGTCATGATCTCAAATAAAGAGATACATTTATTATAAATATCTGTCAAGGTGCCCTCTATTTTATTTCCTTGCTTATGCACCTTCTTCAACACCTTTTGCATGATTTGCAGGGCCTCATGCCATTCCCAAGGTTCTGCAGCTTTTGAAGAAGGATTCCATCACTAGCTAGCTTTTCCTCAATGTACTCCATGATTGTCCTAGATTTCTGCAGTAGGAGGTCTACATCTTCTTTATCTTGAGCTAGCACAATTTTCAACCACTCCATAGATCTAATGGCATCCCCAATAGTTGAAAAAATTTCCTTGATTGCATTATCACCCTTGGTTCCTACCCCTTAGAACCAATTGAGTGTGGCATGAGTAGTAGTTTTCATCTTTTCCAATTCAGTTATGGTTTCCTCTGGCAAGAGATTCACTATAGATGATGAAGAACTGATCTGGCTAATCGATTGCAAGGGTTTCATCAAATCCTATAGATACTTCTTCAATTTCTCATTCTCCTTCTTCAACTCTCGCTTGGTTTGCACTTCTTTCCTCAATCTGCCCAAGATTACAACACTATAGCCTTCATATTTTTCAATCTCTTGTTCCATGGAGGTAGGCCCTAAGTTGATAGTTTTCATACTATAATCAATACCAGTCACATCATCCTTATGCTTATCAGGAGCAAGCCTAGAAATGTGGATCACTCTATTATTTGCTTCATCTCTCTCAATCTTTGAAATAACCTTGGCCTTCTTCTTTGTTTTACCTTTCCCAATTTTGGCCAACAAGTCATCCCAGTTTGGAAGAGTGTTAACTACTACAATATGTTTACTCTTCAATTCCTTGTCCAACCAAGTAGGCACAGTGGAATCTATCTACAAATTACCTTGCTTAACCTCATCCTGCCGACCCTTAGAGAAATCCTCATTCAGATTTTGCTTATCAGGAGTCTTTTTAGTCCTATCTTCCCTATCACCCTATGGATTCCTACTCTTTTCTTCATCATGCTCCTTTTCTACATGTTCTAGTGAAGGAGTCTTGATTGGAACTTCCTCTCTCTCTAGAGGTCTACCTAACCCATGGTCAATGGGTGAGTCCTCATAAGTCATCAAAGGAGACTACAATATCTTTTCTATTTCTACCTCTGCACTGTAGAGCTCACCTTCTTGGAATCCTTCCTCTCCTTGATTTTGGTGATCCTCTGCATCCTTATATTTTCTTGGTGTATCATGAGGTTCATGAGAAGGAGGGGTATCATCATGTTGTTCTATGGTAGGGGGAGCTGAGGGAACATCCTTCTTGGGCACACTATCCTTGGGAGGAGTTCTTGATCTTCTCGTGTATACCTAGGTCTTCTCTCCCGAACTCTCCACATTCACTATTGGTGGGCTAGTTTCATCCTCTGCCTTGGAAGATTCCTTCTTCTTTTGAGACAATCTCACTATTCTTCTTCTCTTAGGCACATAAGCACTACCTTCATCTCCCTCTTCCTCAAGTTCCTCCTTTGCAGATTTCCTTTCCTTTGAAGTATGTTCTCTTTTCTTGGCAATAGGTCTCCTTTCCTTCTCTCCTTCTTTTGCTTGAGCATCCATAATCTTTATCTTGAAAGGAGAGCTCACCTTACCCTTACCCTTAGGGTCCTACTCAATTGACTCTTCAGAGGTAGAATTAGACTCCAAGTCTCCCATTAGGTAATAGGTGCATTGCACACCTTCACTCTTCAGTTCCCAAATCTTGTGCTTAAGCCATTACTTTGTGTATTTAATCACTGGGGCCATGACTTTTTCCAGTTCTATCTTTTCCTCCTTTAGCCAGTCTATTTCACCAACTGATTTATCCTTTACAACTTCATAATCATGGCCTTGAATCACATCTCCATCATCATCTATCTGATCCAAGATGACTTTAACATTGTATAATCTAATCAAATTGACTGGCAGCCGAGATAATTTCTTCTTTCTGATCTCAAACTCATCTTTGCAATTGGCCCAATAGTCTTCTATGTCATCCTTGTGGCTATATTCTGTATTGGCCTTCTTTTGGACTTCACTAGTTCTATCAAACCTGGGCCTCTTGGAGTGGAAAGATAGGCCCAAAGTGCTCATCTACTCCTCGAAAAAATGTACTGTATGTATGGAGGGGCAAGCCTCATTATTACCTATTTTGTGCTTTTGTTTCTTGACAATGGCATCAAAGTCACATATTTTCCTTGTGACTTCCAGGAGTATGATGTGGTTGGTAGGATACCTGGGAAGTTTGTAAAGGTCTCTTTGGAAACCATCTATCCTTATGTAAGAAAAGGTGGGGAACTGTATAAACCAAACACTTCTTAATAAACTCCTTAGCCTTGTCAGATATTCTAACATGCTTTGCACCTTGAAGAAGCCTAGTGATGTACATGGTGAATGCATCATTCACCCTCCTAAAGGTTGAGCTGCCTAGGTGTAGCTATGGATAGAATTCATATATTACATCCTACCCAAAGGTGCCTTTTGTGCTCAGTCCCTTGTAAGGGTGGAACCTTGCAAGTGCATAAACTAGGTATGAAGTCATGGTGAAGCTCTTTGTCTGCAACACATTGCATAATTGATCATGTATCATGGCACTTATGATGCCTGCCCAGTGATAATCAATATTATGCTCCATCCTTACTATAATGAAGAATGTCTAGTTCTCAAAGACTCTTGCACTTTTCAAACCCATTACCTTGCTGAGGAGTGTGATAGCATCATAGTAATCTGGTTTGAATTTTTCCCTGAATAATTGTTTTGGCAATTTTGAGATGTGGGGCTTAGGTTTTTCCAACCAAGAATTGATCACCTGTAGAGCCTTGTTGGTATCATCCTCATAATACCTCTTAGCCATGTCCAAATCAAAGGCTACCACATGGGACCTATCAGGGATGTAGAAAGTATGAGCCATTGAAGGAGGGGAGAAGTTAGCCATGATTCTGCCTTGAGGACCAATCACCCTCTAAGTGCTCTTGTCATAATGTATAGCACACTCAAGTACCAACTCATAACATTGGACCATGGGAGGGAACCCAACCACATGAGCCAATCCTGAATCCAATATCCTTCTAGCCAATAGGGGAAGGTTCTGTGTTGCCATTCTTGCTTTGAATTCCTCATACTCCCATTTGCCTACATTGGTGTCACCAACCTCAGACAAAATGGAGGAGAATTTAGACTCAAGAACCCTACTCTTTATGTCCATCTTTATTCTCTCTACTTTAGAGATAAAAGATCCTTCAACACTTGAATCCGTCTGCTTGCCCACTATCTTGCTGGCCATCACTCTACTTGATTCAACTTGCATCCAGCAAGAAACCACAATAAATCCCCTTTATAATATCAACATCAAGGTTAGCCAACCATAAAAAAATATAATTTTAATCAATCAACCCAAAGCTATGATTAAAATCCCTTAAATTTAACATAAAGCACAATCATTAAGAAATCTGAGATTTTGAGACATCCGGGGAAATCAAGCCAGGGAGGAAATCCGGGAAATTCCCTACTAAGCAGATTTTAACAATAAAATGTGGTTATCCAAAATTAATCATCACAAGATGAAGGAAAAGCATGTAACACCTCCTTTAAATGATTCAAATTAAGCATGAGATGCTAATCCCATAACATTGCATTCATTAACTTTCAAATCCTCCATACTATGAGACTATTTCAGGAAAATCCACCCGGGAAGGAAATCCGCAAGGTATGTGAAATTCTGGGCTTTGCACACATCCAGGAAAACAAGGAGGCATAGAAGAAATTGGGAAATTATGAGGGTGCGAGAATTCCGCGAAGGCCTCAAAATCCCGAAAACTAACTCATCTGACGATTTCACCCAGAATAATCAATTGATCAAGAATTTGAGGTCTTTGGGCTAAAATCTAATTTATTTTGAGTCTCTCATCAGTTGTCCATTAGTTCTCAACATTCCCAGAGGAAAATTGGTGAAGATTGGTGATGCTCTAAATTTAACCATTGATTTCTTAAGCTTAAAACCCTAAAATTTTCCATTAATGTAGGGGAGTTAGCTTAGATTTAGATTGCTTTTCCTATTAAACATAAAAATTGGTTGTTTGAAATAGGCCTAAGTGAGTTTCACCTTTAGGGAACCAAAATAACATGTTTAAACTTCACTCATGGCTGATAATCAATCAAGCTTAAAAACCCTAAAATCAAATCAAGCTGAAGCAATCATACACACTGGGTTGAGTTCAAAGATGAAGTTGGCATTGTCAAAATAAAAATATTAACCAAGGGGTGCATCTTCTAGACTTCCAAAAATTATGAAAATGTTTACACAACCCTAGCTTTAAAATGCTTGTTACCAAACATGTAAAATACAAACTCCATGCATACTCAAGATGCCAAAGAATCATTCACATTCAACAATCAAAAGTAAGGAAACAAATACATAGCATTGATGAAGTGAATTCTATTATATTCAATGACTGGTAACAAGATTTGATGTCCTAGCAAATAGCATCAACAATGATCATGCCCAGGAAATTCACCACCAAATTCAGGAATCCATAAGTCCAAACATCAAATGAAGGCAAGCACTCAAGATCAAACCCCTTAGAAGAGTAGAAGATAAATGAAAAAACCTCAATGGCACAAGAATTCCCCATAATCAACTAAATACATGTCGCATAAATCATAAAATCAAACATTAATGCCATTGACAAGACAACCCAAACTGAAACTCGGGAATTCAATAGGGCATCGAAATTTTGGAAAAATCTAGTCAACACAAAATTCTGTGAAAGACTAGAATCTCTAGATCACAACGTAAGCTCCTCCTCATTAGGTTTTCAAGGAAACTGGAGAAGTCCGCCAGAGGAGGAAAATCCTGAAATCAAAGGAAAACCCAAAAATAGCTTAAAACTTAAGATTTTCAACAAATAACATAAAGGGATCCTCAGTGCAAGAAAGATAAACATTCAAGCACATTCCAAATCAAGAAAATCCTCAAACCAAAGGGCCAAAGCATCAGAAATTAGAGCAAAAAAAAGGGGGTCCCTACTTTCAGTGGGGCGTGTGTGTGAAAACTGCACAATAATATTGATTTAAATCTAAATCATAAAACATTGTTTAGAGCACTCTCAAGTAGAGGAAGACTTGATATTCCTCTTCAAAATGATACACGAGCTTTTAGTGGGAGGCTTCCACGTGTTGATAAGAAGCTAACCAATGACATAAAGAATAAAATTGAACAATTTTGGCACTCTCAATCTAGAGTACCACTGAATGTAAAGGATGTTTTATAGTTAAGAATTGGTAATCAAGATCACACATTGACATCCTAAAAATTTCTTGGAATGTAGCCAAACAATATTGTACAAACAATTTTGTGAAGCACATCCAAGTTTACAAATCTCACAAAGGGCTTTTGAATCTTGTAAGCCATTTTATTGTGTACCTATTAATATTCGTAATACGTTATGCTGTTGTAAATACCATCTTGAGTTTTCAATGTATCATGAATTATTATGCTATATTCTTTCTACTATGCATAATAACGAAATGTTGTAGGAGTGTCAAGCAATGCAACTTCCAAAGTCATCTAGAGACTTGTTAGATTCATTTTTATGTTTTAGAGGTTATGGTTTCTTTCTTATAGAAATGATTGTTTAAATGAAATGTGTTTGCAATGTGTTGGTTTATCAAAGTTTGTAACATGTTTTCATGAGGGAAGTGAACATGATTTTATAACAAGATTGTTGAGAAAAAAAGGTTTGAGTCACTCAAATAAAGTTTGAAGAGTGGAGGTGAAGGTTCTAGATGCGAGTTGGTTAAACGAGAGGTAAGTATCACTGATTTTATTTATGATTTTAAGAAAGATATTTTCTACAAGATGCAAAGAATAGCCACAGGTTCTAGTGGTTGGATCATAAATTCAAGATGTGTAAGGACTCTTTCTAGATTGGAACTATTATATTAGTGGTTGATTTTTCTAAAAAATACACATTGCAACCACAAAATGAGGTACAATCACAATATTAAAATTCTATTCAAATTGCTATTTTTTTCCACATAACATATATAAATGCTCCCAATAGTACAAAAGAGTATAGGAAGATAATTCTAGGGAGTACCATTTTTACACGAGTAATGATAGATTTCATTTGTCTGAGTTTGTACAACATTGTTTTGAAAACTTTTTGAGTTTTTTCAAGAAAAAGGTATTGCAATGAGTCGACATCTCATCTAGTTAGATAATTGCATGGGGAAATTAAAGAATGGCCATATATTTTATTGGTTGAGCAGGATGCATGTACAAAGGGGTGTACAACATATTTGGAGTTTTTTGAAGCTGGGCATGGAAAAGGTGAGCATGATGGTGTAGGTGCATGTGTGAAGAAAGATCTGGTTAAGGAACAAATGAAGATTAGAGGTGGTGCTGTTGTGATATTTTTGGATGCTATGGATGTGCTAATGATATGTGGTTGTCATTGATGTCAACACTATTAGCATTTGGTGTATCAATTATTGTATATGTCAAGGATATTGAGAAAATTGTAAAATATAGTGTTCTGTGTTCCTAGTGGAATTGTGCAGGTCATGATGGTGTCCTATTCTGTACATTGAGGATTAGATAATGTGGATTAAAGGGTTTATTTTTGAGTATGTCTAGATCATCTACTAGAAGTTTCAGAGGTCCACGTGAAGTTTTGTGTGAGTTGTGGCGTGACAATATTTCTGTTGTCTCTGTCAGTGTTCTTGAATGAAGATTGTATGATTTTGGTTATCTAAGTTGTTGCAGATGCTTCTCTATTGCTTCTTGGTGTTCTCAAATGTATCTAGTTCATCCTCTATCTTTGTGGTACATCCACTTGATCCAATGAGCTCATGGTTGAAGATCTTTTCTTGTGCATGTTTGGTTTTTCATGTTTTTGGCCGACATGTTGGTGGTAGCGTGTTGCGGATCTTCAAGGTAAAATTAATTAAAGTATTTTTATGTTGGAAGTGTTAATTTGGGTCTCCACTATGTTGTGGCTGACCTTGGTGGGTTCGCATTAAAAATTTAGTTGTTAATTTGGGCCGACATTGCAAATATAATTTATTTTTCTTGGCTGACCATGTTGTGGTGAAATCTCCTATAGCGGATATATAAGAACGATTGTGTCATCGGTTGAAAGTATGCTTCGTGTGCTCCTATGTGTGTATATGCGAATATCATTCGATTGCAGAGCAGAGTGTGAAGAAGATTGTGAGAAGTGTGAAGAAGTGTTGAGCTTAATTGGAATTGTAATTAGGCTTGAGCAGAAGCTATTTTCTTAGTTCATACCCTCTAGATTTTTAATCCTATCCTATTGGGTAGTGATCCCCTTTTGTAATTGAGCAGTGAGCTCTAGGCAGTGTTCCTGAGTGCATCTACATTACCCTTATTATTTTTCATTATACTTTTAGCAGAGTATAATATTGTGGACTAACATCCACCATGGTTTTTCCCCTAACAGGGTTTCCATGTACAAAATCTTGGTGTTCTTTGTCTCTCTGATGTGTTAACTGCTTGTGGTTAATTTCTTATTCATCAAATCTGAGATTAGAGTTCAGTTAAGTTTGAAAAGTGTAAGTTTCTATGACAACTGATTCATCCCCCCTCTCAGTTGTCTGTCCTTGTTTTTCCAACAATTGGTATTAGAGCGAGTTCCTCTGAAGAAGTTTAATAGCTTGAGGTGATCCAAGATGGAAACATTCAAGGAGAGTCCGAGATTTGATGGCACCAACTAATCACTATGGAAAGTCAGGATGCAATGTCACCTAAGATGTATTAGTGAAGCCTACTGGAAGATTACATAAGATCCATATGTTATTCCTCAGAATGGTCCCTCTTCTGTTGATGAAATCAAAGATGCTGAAAACAATGTTAGGGCTATTGAAGCTTTATTGAGCTCTCTAACAAATTCAGAGATGGCTAATGTGTTAGGTCTGTAGATAGATTATGATATTTGGACGAAACTAGAAACTTTGTATGAAGGTGATGCACAGGTGAAGATGGCTAAGCTACAAAGCTTGAAAAGTAAATATGCGAATTTGAAGATGGGAGAAGATGAAAATATCACTTCTTTTATGTAGAGAGTAAATGAGATAGTGATGGGTATTACATGTGCCGGTGGTTCTGTGGAAGAAGATGAAATTGTGGCTAAGATAATCAAATCCTTGCCTCCTTCCTACAAAATGAAAGTTCATGCTATTGAAGAATTCATGCCAGTAAACAAGATGACAAGAGATACACTGATAGGGAAGCTTGCTACTTTTGAAATTAGTGAGTTTGGCGAATCAACACCGAAGACTAAATCTGCATTCAAAGCTACTGTATCTGGAAGTTATAGGAAAATATATAGTTCAGGAGAGAGCTCCACAAAGATATCCAAATATGATGAACTAAAACATCTTTAAGACAAAGAAAGAGAAGTAGAAGAACTAGAAGCATTGATTGCAAAGAAAGAAGGAAAAGGAAAAGGTAAGTATGGATATGTATTTCCTATTAAATGTTTTTCATGTAGTAAAATAGGTCATTTTGCATCAAGATGTCCTAAAAGAGTTCCTAGGTCTAAGCCTAGAAATTCTAGATTCCAAAAGAGATGCTACTTTTCTGAAGAAGCAGTAACTGATGATGAGTCTAATAAAGATAATGGAAATGAAGATGAATGGGATTTCATTGCTACCATTGAAAATAATCCTACGACTATTGAATCTACTGGAGATGAGAAAGCTCTTGCAGCCCAAATTGAAGAAAAAGATGAGTGGGTCATTGATGGTGGATGCTCACATCACATGATCAGTGACAAAAGTAAGTTTGTGATTCTAGAGAAGTATGAAGGTGGGGTTGTAAGATTTGAAGATAACAATGCTGGTGTGATTCATGGAAGAGGATCTATTAGCCTTGGTGGTAAAGATAATATTGATGATGTTCTATATGTTGAAGGCCTAAAGCACAACTTGTTGAGTGTTGGATATGATCTAAAGGTAATATTTTTCACTCGAATATTGCTAGTGGAAGTTGCTTAATTGCTCAAGTAGATGAAATTTTGTTGTGGCATAGGAGGTTGAGTCATGTAAACTTTGACAACATTATAAAAATAAGTTCTACTCAAGCAGTAAGAGATATGCCTAGGTTAGTGAAGCCTGCTAATGTAATCTGCAAAGAATGTCAGATGGGTAAACAAATTAGAGTCTGCTTCCAAAGCAAATAATTTCATTCAAATAATGTGCTAGAACTGCTACATAATGATCTTTGTGGTCCCTCTAGAGTTAGAATTATTCATGGAGAAAGGTATTTTATGCTAGTTATTGATGATTACTCTAGAATGATTTGGGTTTCATTTTTAAGAGAAAAATGTGAAGCATTAGATAAGTTCAAAAGCTTTAAGGCTATGGCATAAAATGAAAAAGGTTTGAGAATCAAGTGCCTAAGATCTGATAGAGGTGGTGAATTCATCTCCAAGGATTTCAACTCTTATTGTGAAGAACATGGAATTAAAAGACAGTTATCTGCTCCCTGAAACCCTCAACAGAATGGAGTTGTAGAAAGAAAGAATAAAACAATTCTTGATGCTACTAGAACAATGATGATGGAAGGGAATGTGTCTCAGATGTACTAGAGTGAAGTGGTAAGCACTGCTGTGTATACTTTGAACCGGGTAAATGTGAATGGTAATTCTAGTAAGACCCCTTATGAATTATGGTTTGGTCACAAGCCTACTGTTAAGTATTTTAAGATCTTTGGAAGAAAATGTTATATCTGGAGAGATGATGATATAGGAAAGTTTGATGCTAGAAGTGATCAAGGGATCTTCCTAGGTTACTCCAATAAGAGCAAGGCATATAGGTGTTATAACAAAAGGTTGTGAAAGATTGTTGAGAGTGAAAATGTCAGAGTTGGTGAGGACTCTGTCAAATCATCTAGATGATGCAGCTATGATTTAGATGAAGAAAACACAAATAATGGGAAGAACACTCAAACACCAAATCTACTTTAGATTATTCCATATGTTCCAGTGAAGCAACCACAAGTTGTTCCGGTAAATCAAGTTAATCAAGAAGCACAAACAAGTGCAAGTGTAGAAGAAAGTTCAAAAGACATAGAGGTTTGAGAAAGTCCCAAAAATCCAAAGTATGCAAAGCTGAATCACTCTAAAAGTCAAATCATACGAGATAAGAGTAAAGGAGTGCAAACTAGAAGAAAAATTGTAGAAGAATATTGTTTGATTTTGAATATTGAACCTAAGAGTGTCACTGAATCCTATCAAGATGAACACTAGTTGGAAGCTATGAAGGAAGAGCTGACACAGATTAAGAAGAATGACACATGGCTACTGGTTCCTAGGCCCAAAGACAAGAATGCGATTGGTACTAAATGGGTATTTAGAAACAAGCTAAATGAAGAAGGTGAAGTGGTCCAGAATAAAGCAAGACTGGTATGTAAAGGGTACTCTCAAATGGAAGGTATTGATTTTGAAGAAACCTTTGCTCCTATTGCTACACACAAAAACTATAAAGTCTATCAAATGGATGTAAAGTTTGCATTTTTGAATGGAGAACTAGAAGAAGTGTACATTGAACACTTGGATGGACTTCAACTAATAGACAAAGGAGATATGGTTTGCAGGTTGAAGAAAGCTCTATATGGACTTAAACAAGCCCCCAGATCCTGGTACGCTAGATTGAAAAAATACTTACTGAAGCTTGGATTCACTAAAGGTACTACAGATAGTAACTTATACTTCAAATTAGATAATGATAAGGAGTTAATCATAGAAGTCTTTGTTGATGACATCATTTTTGAAGGAGATGATAATCTATGTATGAAGTTTTCTAATGAGATGAAGAGTGAATTTGAGATGATCATGATTGGTGAAATTAAGTTCTTTTTGGGATTGCAAATTACTCAGTTGGACCAAGGGATTTTCATATCTCATTCCAAATATGTGAGAGAACTATTGAAGAAGTTTGGAATGGAAGAATCCAAGCCTGTTGGTACCCCTATGGTGACCGGATGTAAGTTGACACAAAATGACGAATCTCCTAAGGAAAATCAAACTCGACATAGGTCAATGATCAATGGATTACTCTACTTGACTCAGAATAGACAAGACATTATGAATGCTATATGTATGGTTGATAAATTTTAAATTGATCCAAAATAATCACATATGACTACTATCAAAAGAATCTTTAGATATTTGAAAGGAACAATTGACTTTGGACTTTGGTATCCAAAGGATGATGATCTCACTTTGTGTGCATACATTGATGTTGATTGGGTTGGTGATGTGGATGAAAAAAAAAGTACTAGTGGTGGTGCTTTCTTCCTGAAGAAGCTGGTGTCTTGGTTGAGCAAAAAGAAGAGTTCCATTTCTCTATCTATTGCTAAAGCAGAATACATTATTGCTACCAATAATTGTACTCAAGTGATATGGATGAAACAAATGCTGATAGCTATTAGGGTGATATATGAAGAGCCTATTGCCATTTATTGTGACAACTCAAGTGCAATAAATATATCAAGGAATCTGGTGCTGCACTCTAAGACTAAACACATATCAATCAAGTTTCACTTCCTGAGGGAAAAAGTGAATGAAAAAGAAGTCAGATTGGAGTATGTGCCTACCAAAGAAAAAATGTAGATATATTTACTAAGCCATTTCCAAAGGATACTTTTGAGTATCTTAGAGGAATTCTAGGGGTAATTACCGCTCCTGATAAGAACTAAATGATGCATTTACTTGCATCAATCCATGAGCCTCATCACTATATTATGATCCAGATTGATGTTTCTATGGCTACTACTCAGGGGGAGTAGTTAGATGTGTAGATATGTGGTTAAAATCATGTGATTGGAAAGGTCATTGTAACCTTTTCCATTGATGTCAAATGGGGAGAAGAGTAATGTGAAAAAATCCCCGTGGAGAGAAGTTCAGTTGAGAGGAGAAGTGTAGAAGAAGTCAGTGTGTTGGGTTGATGGTATTTTTCACATCATGTGTTGCCATCAATGATAAAGGGGGAGATTGTTGGGAGATTTTTGGATGCTGTGGATGTCCTGTTAATATGTGGTTGTCATTGATGTCAACACTATTAGTATTTGGTGTATCAATTATTGTATATGTCAAGGATATTGAGAAAATTGTAAAAGATCATGTTCTGTGTTCCCACTGGAGCTGTGTAGGTCATGATGGTGTCCTATTTTGTACATTGGGGATTAGATGATGTGGATTAAAGGGTTTATTGTTGAGCATATCCATATCATCTATAGGAAGATTCAAAGGTTCATGTGAATTTTTGTGTGAGTTGTGGTCTGATAGTATTTTTGTTGTCTCTATTAGTGTTCCTGAATGAAGATTGTATGATTTTGGTTATCTAAGTTGTTGCAGATGCTTCTCTATTGTTTCTTGGTGTTCTCATATGTCTCTAGTTCATCCTCTATCATTGTGGTACATCCACTTGATCCAGTGAGCTCGTGGTTGAATATCTTTTCTTATGCATGTTTGGTTTTTCATGTTTTTGGCTAACATATTGGTGGTAGCATGTTGTGGGTCTTTAAGGTGAAATTAATTAAAGTATTTTTATGTTGGAGATGTTAATTTGGGTCTCCACTATGTTGTGGACGACCTTGGTGGGTTCACATTAAAAATTTAGTTGTTAATCTGGGCCAACATTACAAATATAATTTATTTTTCTTAGCTGACCATGTTGTGGTGAAATCTCCTGTAGTGGATATATAAGAACAATTGTGTCATCGATGGAAAGTATGCTTTGTGTGCTCATATGTGTGTATATGTGAATATCATTCGATTGTAGAGTAGACTATGAAGAAGATTGTGCGAAGTGTGAAGAAGTGTTGAGCTTAATTGGAACTATAATCAGGCTTGAGCAAAAGCTATTTTCTTAGTTCACACCCTCTATATTTTTAATCTTATCTATTGGGTAGTGAGCCCCTTTTGTAATTGAGCAATGAGCTCTAGGAAGTGTGCCTGAATGCATATGCATTCCCCTTATCATTTCTCATTATAATTTTAGTAAAGTATAATCTTGTGGACTAACATCCACTGTGGTTTTTCCCCTAATAGGGTTTCCACATAAAAAATCTTGGTGTTCTTTGTCTCTCTAATGTGTTAATTGATTGTGGTTAATTTATTATTCATTAGATATGAGATTAGAGTTAAGTTAAGTTTTAAAAGTTTAAGTTTTTGTGACAATTGATTCACCCCCCTCTTAGTTATCTGTCCTTTTTTTGCCAACAGGTGTAACATTCAGTGATGCACATTCTATTGTTGATTGGTGTAGTTATGCATTGTCATGAGGAGGAACACTTGATTCAAAAGTGTGCAGATTCTTTTGGTTGGTTGAAGAGGGAACAATGGGAGATAAATTAGAATATTTAACAATCTGAGATTCTTCAAAGATGCATTCAGTTTGAAGCTTAGATGTAGGTGCATGGACCATATGAACACAAGATTTGGCCTATTTTTTGTCATAATTATATTCAATGTGATTGGGATCAATGTGAGTCAAGTGAGTGGATAGATACATGGATTCCATTGTATCTAACCCCTTTATCTGTAACAAAATCCTCTTTAGAAGATAAAATGGAAAGTTCACTTGACTATGACCATCTTTCAGATCTTGTACAACCAAGACATGTCTATGTAGTTGTTGCACCATAGGGGAATGAAGAGGGATCAACCTATTGGTTGGCATGATGTATACAAGGAAAGAAGAAGCTAACACAATTGATGCTAGATGATGATGGGTTCATACATCCTATAGGGTTAGTTGTTGAAACTTGGTGGTGAATAGATATAATTAGAAATAATGACATAAATACATTTTAATACTATGAGAAACACAAAACCATTCTCATGTATTCACACCTTGTTATAGCAACAAATATTAAGTTATTGAGGCATGATGCCAAACTAAGAACAAAGGAACTAGGAACAGTTAGTAGTGCTGATCATGATGCAATACTCAATACTCTAAAGGTAAGATATGACCCTTCAGGTAGAATTGAGTAGTGGATCATTTTCTTTATGGGACATGTGTGATATTGTTCATCTTATTTTCATTCATGTTATTTCCATGGGCTGGATTAAAATTACATTAAAATTTTGCATAAAAATTAATTATATGTAAAAATGTAGGATTTTTTGAGAAAAAAGGTATATTTTCAAGTGATTTAGATAAAAAAAATCCATGGTAGATCATGTAGATCAATATATTTTCAAGATACATATTTGATTTGAGAGAATGTTTAGTTCAAAATTTATAGTTTATGTTGCTTATTCTCAACAATTTGTCTCATTTATATGTAGGTTCTTCTTTGACCCCATTTCTATGAGTATTCTCACATTCTCTCAATTTCTCAATTTTTGAAGGTTAAAAAACCTACATATAAATAGAGACAATTGCTTATGCTCAACAAAGAAATGCTTCTTTCCATTTTTTGAATTGCTTTCCATTGACAATTTTTGCAAGAATGCATTTGACACTAGAACACACAAACAATTTTGAGTTGACCCAAACTGAGAGAAGTTGGTTTAAAGGGATTCAATATACACTTGTAGGTCTAGTCAAAGCATTCCTACATGCCACAAGCTCTTGGAATGACTATAAAATTTTGATTTTTTTTGGATTTTAGGGCTCTTAAAAGACTACCCTAGAAAGAGAACCCAGAAGATTAGGTGACTTGGGAAATGAAGTTAGACTTTCCAAAGTATTTACCTGCCTACCTCGACATTTCCACATTTCCTATTCATCAAAATTATAAAAAGACTAACAATTTTTGCATTTTTTACTCTTAAGGAATGATGAAGAGAAGGGTGGGATAATAAAAAAAACTAAAAAATAACTCAACAAATCAAACTCTTCAAATTTAGAACCCTAACTTGGCGGGTTTCTCTCACAATCTTCCCATTCTCGTTGTAGCACTCCTAAAGTGGTTTTTCCCACATAATTTTTGAACCAAGCCTCATACCTAGAAAATAATTGTATATTTAGATACCCATTATGGTATTTGACAACAATTTTTTTTTTAAGTGGGGTTGTTTAGAAACATAAAGGTCAAAAAATTGCTGCTATGCTTGAAACTAGGCCTATTTAAGCTTATTCCACTAGGTCAAAACAGGGTTTTCACACTCCAAGCCTCAAAATTTCATAAAAATGACTTAGAAATGTCTTAAATGGTCTACCAAAACACTTCCAACCATTACAAATCATTTCACAAGAGTTTTTCTATAAAACCTAATTCCTATGCATCTTATTTGCCTAAAACAAGAGGTTTTATGGGCTAGGGCATCACCCAACTTGTACAAAATTCCATCCCCTACTCCTGCAACATTATGAAAACTAAAATTACCCCATTACCATCCATTCCACTGAGTTTAATGCCTATTCATTAGTGGAATGGAGAGAAATCCATTATTTCCTGTCAAGGCACACCCTAGTGAGGGTTTCAAATAGTTTTTAGTAAATCTGCTCTGACTTTCACTGAACTTGATGAAATAAAATGAAACCAATGGAAAAAGAAGAAGGATTTAGAGAATCATCAAATCCAATCAATATTAGAGCACTTCCAGGTAATACAAGGCTATACTATGTTGTGTAGCAGCAAATTATGCATCTAAAACACAAAAAATAGTGTTCTTTATTGCTTAATCTTCAAAATGCACACCAGAACCTTGTCTTCGACTCCACAAGGCTTATTTAATCCATTAAAAACTAAAACTAATAATTTACAACTGTCTTTTGAAAATATAACCGTTCAACTTCCCTAAAAATCCAAAAATGCAAAAGTTGTTTGACAACTTTTTACAAATTGCAAAAGATTTCTAGATTCAATTGTGTGTTCATTTTTTGCATCAAAGTTTTGGATCGCACTCTGTGATCCATCATCAGGATGAAAATGAGAGTACCAAGAGAAAAATGATAAGATGCAGACCAAGAGTAGTCTAAAAAGGTTTGACAAGGGAAGAAGGAAGGATGGGTTGCACAGGAAATAAGGCACAAGGAAATGACATAAAAGGAGGAGAACTTTCAAAACAAGCAAACCAAAAAAAAATTCTAAAGGCTTAAGAAATCAACCAAAAAATCCAAGCAATAAGAAAGAAATAGACTAAAAATGCTAAATTAAAAGTTCAAACATTAAAGCAAGAAAATTATAACAAAATAAAGGAAGCAAACAGGTAAGAAAAATAATACATAAAGGAAGGAGAAATAAAAACCAATAGCTTAATAATGAACTAAACAATAAACATTAAGAAAAAATAAAATTGAAAAATTAAACCAAAAGTAATTACAAAGGTTTGAGAAAGAAAGAAAAGTTACAAATAATAAGATGAAGCTCATCAAATTCAAGAAAAAATAATACAAAAAGCAAGAAATAAAGAAGAAAGCAATGCAATATAAGAAATTAAATGAAATTTAAAACCAATGTCTATATATCAATAGATAAAGCTAATCATATTCTTGAAAAAGTATACCAAAAAGAAAGAAATAAAGAGGAAAAAGGTAAAGCAAAATTAAGAAATAAAATGAAATTTGAACCTATATATATATAATACATATTTGATACAAAACTAAATATGTATTATAATAAATGCCTATACATATAGTAGATAACAATAAAAGCAATAAGGAATGAAAAAACCTCAAGAAATTTGAAACAAAAAATGAATAACAAAGGGAAAACCACAAGAAGATAATAATAAATATAAAGAGAGAAAGAAAGAACAATAAAATATCAAGATAAGACAAATCAATTTCCTGAAAAATACAAAACAAAGAAGTCAAGAAGAGAAAAAAAGAGAAAAAACATAGTAAATAAAAATAAAATAATAATTAATACCAAAATATAAAACATTATAATACATAATTGATAAATGTATTATAAAAAAAACATTATATGTATTAGATATTATTGTAAGCATATTATTGTTCTTTCTCCTTCCTTTATGTATTATTTTTCTTACCTGTTTGCTTCCCTTATTTTGTTCTAATTTTCTTGCTTTAATGCTTGAACTTTTAATTTAGCATTTTTAGTCTATTTCTTTCTTTTTGCTTGGATTTTTTGGTTGATTTCTTAAGCCTTTAGAAGTTTTTTTTTTGGTTTTCTTGTTTTGAAAGTTCTCCTCTTGTCATGCCATTTCCTTGTGCCTCATTTCCTGTGCAACCCATCCTTCCTCCTTCCCTTCTCAAACCTTTTTAGACTTCTCTTGGTCTGCATCTTATCATTTTTCTTTTGGTGCTCTCATTTTCATCCTGATGATGGATCATAGAGTGTGATCCGAAACATTGATGCAAAAAACAAACACACAATCAAATCCATAAATCTTTTGCAATTAACAATATGGATTGTGGAAACATATTATCTTTGAACTTTTTGCAACTTTTACAAATTTTACCCTATTGAATCCAAAATGACTCCTAACCACTTACAAACATGAGAAGTGGTCTTAAAGACCTTATTACAAAAAAAACATGACTTAATCACAAAATACTAACATTATACCCCTTTAGCACCATGTAGACCCAGGTGCCTTGCACCATACTCCCCAAGCAAAATGAACTCAAGTCCCCTTGAGGACAGTGTTGCATCAAAAAATTCATGTTTGATTATGTCAGTCCTTGACCTCCAAGTGACAGCTCCATTTGGCAACACCTTCCAATGGACCAAATACTAGAATAAGGCATTGTCCTTTGCCTTTGTGAGTTCCTTAGTACCTAGGACAAATTCCAACTTTTGAGACCTATTTGAGATATGATTCTTGACTCATCCTTTAGATGAAAATATTGTTGAACCTGCATCAATACTTGCAATCATACCTCGTCTATCCTTGTAATGAACTTCCTTGTTCTTCAATTTTGGTGTATGCTTGAATTTTCCCACATTCCCTTGTAGTTTACCTTTGATCTCTACACCTTTGCTTCTTAACTCTTCTATCTACTGTGGTGCCCCTATAACTACTACTTGATCAGGTATTCCAACCTCTAGCATGACAGGAATTGAATGACCAATATCCCCTTTTGTAAGAAATGAGTGAAACAATTATCCAACCATCATGGCAACATACTTCTTACACTAATATTGGATCTCCACAACCAAGTCATTCTTTATTTTTGCTATCACAATGTTTTCAGATTTAGGAGTGGCTGCAAGCTCCCTAATCTTCTCTTCTTCTACCTTTATGAACTCCTTTCTTCCTACCATCATCACATTATCTGTCTTAGTTTTTCCTTTAGCTTCCTCCATCAATGGTGTCAAATTATAGGAGACCCCATCCTTTTCTATCTCATAGGTATTCCTCCTTCCATCATACATAACATGCCTATCAAATTGCCAAGGCCTTTATAGCAGCAAATGACACACATCCATAGGTAATATATCACATAAAATTCTATCCTTATACCCTCCTAAATTGAACTCCACTGAAATTTGTTCATTTAAAAAAACATATTGACCCTCATTCAACCAAGAGACTTTGTAAGGGGTATCATGTGGTATTCTAGGCAACTTGAGTTTATCAACAATCTCAACTAAAACCATATTATTTGTGCTTCTTGAATCAATTAAAACTTTGAATACCTTTCCAAAGCACTTACAAGTTGTCTTGAAGAGAGTCTTCCTTTGTGGTGGCTCCTTCTCTATTGATTCCTTGATAAGAGTCCTCCTTACCATGATTGATTCTCCAAATTTTTGAGCAACATGTTGTGATGGAGAGTTTACACTCTCATTGTCATCTTCTTGCACCAATTGAGCTCTTCTTTCTCCTCCATGTGAACTAAAGGCTTGAACTTCATTGCACTATCATGCTTGATGTCCAAACTTGTTGCACTGGTAACACCTTCCTATGAATCCTTGTGAACTTCTCCCTTGACCTCCAAATCTACCTCTAAGGCCTGATCTTCCTCCTCTAAATCCACCTCTCTGATCAACAACCTGGTCTTGGACTTTACTTGCATCTTTTTGTCTCTCACATGACTACCTTGGGTTAGAAAATGAACCTCTTCCTTTGAAATTTCTGCCTCTGACCTTGATTTGTTTGTCTTGCCTTCTCATTAGTTTTTCTTTAGCCCTAATTGCCATTTGATAACATTCCTCAACTGTCCTTGGATTTTTCAAAGTTAACTCATCTTGAATGTTAAATATTAACCCATTAAGATACCTAGCCACCTTCTCCACATCATCCTCCATGTGACCTACTCTTATACTCAGTTTATAAAATTCCTCAGTGTAGGCTTTGACATCCATTTCTCTTTGTTTAAGAACTTGAAGTTTCTTGTACATTTGAATTGTATAATCTACTGGTAAGAAATTTCCCTTAAGCTTGGGAACCATTCTATCCCAATAGATAATTTTTGACTTTTATTTCTTTTTTCTTTCAGTTTGTTCATAATCCCACCATAATAGGGCATGACCCTTCAATTTTATTTTTTCTATCTTTACCTTTTGTTCCTCTAGTATGTCTTCACATTCAAAATAGTTATCAAGTGTTGCAATCCAATCCAAAAGCTCTTCATCATTCAAGTTACCTCCATACATTGGTCAATAAATCTTTACCTTGTGTTTATATTTTGTAACTGCTCTCAGTAGCTTGGAAAACTTCTGCTCTTTAGGATCTAATTCCTCTTCTTCTTCTTCTAGGGGATTCTTCTCTTTCCCTTCTTTAGGGTCACTCTCATCACCTAGAACCATACCTCTCCTTTGACTGGTTTTAACAGCCTCAAACCTTGATACCACCATATCTTGTAGTTCTTTCAATCTTCTAATATGTTTTGCAGTCTTCTCTGTCATCTCATTCATTTCCCTAGCCATAGGGTTACTCTTTGGAGGCATATTCTTTTCTCACTTCAACCTTTTCCCTCTTATAGACCAAACCTATGCTCCGATACCAATTTGATGTATATTATGGTGGGAGAATACAAAAAAACTCAAAAGTAACTCAACAAATCAAACTCTTCAAATTTACAACCCTAACTTGGTGGGTTTCTCTCACAATCTTCCCATTCTCCTTGTAACACTCCTAAAGTAGTTTTTCCCACATAATTTTTGAAAAATACCTCATTCCCAAAAAATAATTGTATATTTAGATACCCATTATGGAATTTGACAACATACCAAATTTGGAGGTGAATTTTTTTTGAAACATAAATGTCAAAATTGTTACTACACTTGAAACTAGGCCTTTTTAAGCTTATTCCACTAGGTCAAAATAGGGTTTTCACTCTCTAGGCCTCAAAATTTCATAAAAATGGCTCAAAAATTCCCTAAATGGTCTTCCCAAACATTTAAAACCATTACAAATCATTTCCCAGGAGCTTTTCTACAAAATCTAACTCTTATGCATCTTATTTGCCTAAAACAAGAGGTTTTATGGGCTAGGGCATCACCCAACTTGCACAAACACCATCCCCTACTCTTGAAACATTATGAAAACTAAACCTACCCTATTCCCATCCATTCCACTGAGTTTAAGGCATATTCATTTTTGGAATGGAGAGAAAATAGTGTTTATTGCTCAATCTTCAAAATGCACACCAGAACCTTGTATTCGACCCCACAAGGATTATTTAAGACATTAAAAACTAAAACTAATCATTTGCAATTGTGTTTTGAAAATATAACTGTTCAACTTCCGTAAAAAGCCAAAAATGCAAAAGTTGTTTGACAACTTTTTGCAACTTTTATAAATTTACCCTATTGACTCCAAAATGACTCCTAACCACTTAAAAACATGAGAAATGGTATTAAATACCTTATTAAAAACAAAAAAATTACTTAATCACAAAATACTAATATTAGAACCCTTTAGCACCATTAAGGCCTAGGTGCCCTACACTAAGGTACTTTAGAGACTACCCTGGAAAGAGCACCCCAGAATGATCAAGTGTCTTGGGAAATGAAAAGAGACCTTCCATAGTATTTACCTACCTACCTTGATGTGTTCAAACTACCCATTTGTCAAAAATATTGGAAATTTAAAAATTTTGCATTTTTTTTCTCTTATGACACTTTTAAGACTACTCAAATTAGTGCACTCTAGAATCATGGGGGGACTTGGGCTGCAAAATAAGGAATTTCATTGCATTTTCCTACCCACCTTGATGTGTTGGTATACTTGGTTTTTCTCCATGATTCACGAAGAAAAAAATGCTTCTTTCCATATTTCCATTGCTTTCCACTAATAATTTTTGAAAGATGAATTTGACATTAGAACACAAAAACAGTGTTGAGTTGAACCAAACTGAGAGATATAGAAAAATAATTCCTACATACCACAAGCTCTCAAAATGATTTTGTCAAAGTTTGATAATTTTTTTTAGCTTTTAGGGCTCTTAAGAGACTACCTCAAAAAGATCACCCCAAAATAATCAAGTGACTTGGGAAACAAAAAGAGACCTTCTCTAATATTTAGCTACCTACATAGATGTGTCCATGCCGCCCCTTATCAAAATTACTATTTTTTTTTACAATTTTTGCATTTTCCTATATTCATTTTTAATTTTAACCATTATTGAGTCAATAGTAGATTCAAGTTTATGTTTGTTAACAATTCTTAACAAATGTAGGTCATTTTGGTGGACAATACTATTACATCAAGAAGCAATTCAAAACAAAAGTTATAACATTTTTCTTCAACTAAAGACACATTCAATGCAATTCATAAGGAGGTATCTTATTCATATACTTTAATCTCTTGATTTATAATTTTGCATTTTATTTCAAAGAATTACTAGTTTACTTTGTTTTTCACATTTATAATCCATAATTTCTAATACTTATATTCAAGCATTGCTCAAAAAAATATTTGAGTAGGAAGTGAGATTTGATGGCAATGCATCCAACATTGGAGTTCATGTTTCTTTCATTGTTCAATTACTTTTACATAGTGTTTTTCTATTTTTAACAATTTTTGTTATATTACAATGCAGGTGTCTATGAGAGTAGCAATGATTTGAGATGTGCATTATAGAGTGAGGATATTAGGGACACATATTAGTTGTGTATATATGATAGCTTGATAGCAAGATGCATCAATGTATTTGTACATGAGGACATCGATAAAATTATATGGTATTATTAGTTGTATTGATGATTATGTTGGTTAAAAAATTATATGAGATTTATTTGTGCATGAGGACATGAAAAATATGATATATGAGCATTATTGGTTAATTTATGGTAGAATGTATGTTGTGTTATGATGATTATGAATGTCATGTGTATGTTGAAAAATGTCACATGTTTGTGTAATCATGATCAAGTGTGTCAAACATATGCAATTAATGATGATTATGATGAAAAGATGCATATACTAACAAATATTATACATATGCACCTACTTATTTATGTTCATGAATGTCACATGTATATATTTTCACATCCAAATAACTCATACATTCCTACAATGGTTCATGTTGGCACCTACTTAATAGTCAAGCAATGGTGAAGATTTTGGACTTGTCTTTTAGATTGCATCTCCCTCTCATCAACCCTTAGGACAACAACAATCTATTATTCATTTTCATGATATTTAGACTTCTTTTTCATATCTTCTACTTTAATCTTTGGAGTAGCTACTCCCTCATTAACCCTTATGATAACAACATCCATTTTCTTGGATTGAGTTTTCAATGTCTTGAATACTTTTATGTAGCTTTGCAACAAATTTTTGATCAGCTTTGGGACTATCCCTTCAGATTCATTTTTATAGTTCCTCATTCTTTCCAAGCTATTTGTATAATATTGGGATAGCTACTTAGCTATAATATCCCTTTGTATCCTTGAAAACCTTAAATTGACCTTATTTCTTACTAGAAAAGCTCCTAGAATCATTGGTCTCATATTTATAGGCCTATTTTCAATGATTTTTGACTTCCCATGGTTTTACAAATATGTCATTCTTATTATTTTATTTTGAAACTTCTTATTACTTTGTTTCATTGCTTAGCTTGTTTCTCAGTTTATTTAACAACCCAATTTTAAAACACGCTCTTTCTTGATTGTCTATATATTACCTTGAGTGCTTTGGAGTATTGTTCATGTTGGTAGATCATTGTAAACTCATGTTTTAATATTTCTATTGGGTGGTAATTTTTGTAAATCTTGATTTGGATCAATCATAGCATATCATATCATATTTAGTACTTGATCTCATTGCTTCTATCAACTCATACCATAGTTTGTGTATCACATAGCTTGCATACTAGACATATTATATAAATTTCATAGTTTTATATTGTTTCCTTGCAAACTATAATTTTCACTTTTCAATTTGTGAATCTTATTTTCTTTTCTTATTAAAAGCATGGAAATTAGTGAACTTGTATTAGTGAAAACCTTACGAGGAAGGTCATTTAGGAAATATTTTTATTCCTAGTTGCATTCAACTTATCAAGAGAAGACAATAGAATATTACATTCTTGTACATAATTTATTTTCATAGTTTAGATTTTATTTTCATAGTTGGTACCATAATTTTTGGAATCAAAATAACTGCAAAATCTAAAAATAAAAAAATACCTCAAATCTATCAAAACATAAAACAATCTTATTGTGCACCCCTTGCACTTTGATGTGCCTTGGCTATAGACGAAACATAATTCATGATTTGTAAGAAGAGGGTATTATCATTCCTGCCAATCCCATCCTCTTTTTTGAACAACTTGGTGTGCTTAGAGAATATTTGTTCCCTCATTAACTTTAAGAGTTATTTCCCAACCTAGGAAAAGGTATAGGTACCCCAACATATGTCATTTGTTTTGATGCACTAATTTCAAAACGAAAATTCAAATTTCAAAATGTCCATCATTGATAAAGGGGAAATCTAACTTTATTGAAAGGATAAATACCAAAATGAAACTATACGAACTAAGGATGTTAATGGATCAAGGAATCAAAGGGTAAAGGATGTTGTAACTATAGATATTGTAGTGTCGAAAAATGTTTTTAGTGATATTTTCACACTTTTTTGGGCCCTCCTTGTAAAATTGAGCTTTATGATGCCTTGAATTAGTGTTGTAATGTGTTTAACACACTCACAAATTAGGTCTTGGGACCTTGTGAACTAGAGAACTTATATGGTACCTTGCTAAGGTGTTGTGAAGTGTTGTAACACACTTTCACACTTTTCTAAGGTTTTATTAATTTTAACTGAACCTAATAAACCTCTTTTAAACCAAAATGTACCTTAATTGTACCTTATTTAGAGTTTTGTAAAGTGTTGTAACACACTTTCATACTTTTCTGGGGTTTTCATAAATAATTGGGCTTCTTTATGCTTTAATTGGCCTTATTTTGCATCCACAAGCCTTAATTAATGCATTTTTCAAGGATAATCCTGACATAAATCAACATCCAATCATAATTCAGGTGTATTTAGGTTGTGGCCCAGATATAGTGATTTGGGACTCATACGCCACCTTGGGCATATGAGTCCCACCTAGGGTTTTGGGTCTTGACTTGGATTTAACACCTTTCTAAGAATTATTAAAATTGGTCCCATAAATTATGCCTAATGGGACTCATACACCGCCTTGGGTGTATGAGTCCCGTGTGGCCCAAAATCAAAATTAGTTCAAATTCTTGGTGAGATTTTATCCTCCTAGATTTGATGTCAGCTTGTAGTGTTGTAATTTTAGGAATTCTTGCATAATTAAGTATATATACAAGGTTATTTCACTCATTTTCACCCAAGTCTTTTGTGAGAGCATTCATAATAGAAAATTGGAGTTCAAAAGAGAATTCAAGTGTTTACAAGAGAATTCAAGAGTCTTTAAGGGAAGATTATCAAGAATTTTAGAGCATTATTCAAGAATCAAGCATCATATCAAAGTCTTCATGCATCATGTTTGTTTTTGAGATAACAATTGTGATGTATGGTTTCATGATTCAAGCTAGTATTTCATTCAAGATCTATCCTATTGAAGAAAGAGTCAAGGTCTACATCCATTGCATCCATCTCATACATGTTTTCAACACTTCATTGCTAGGGTTTGGTGAGTTGCAACATCATATTTTGTTCATTCATCATTCTCCATTCCTATTTCATTTTGTTTCAAGTTTGATTACCAAAATAGGGTTTGACCAAGGCAAACCCCTTTCCACTAATAAAATAAAATTTTTCCCTCTCTTTGGTGTGTGATTTGTAGGTTTAGGTTGAAGACACATTGAAGAGAAAGATTGGAAAAAGTTTTCAAAGTGTTCAAAGTTGTCAAAGCTATCACCTTGTATTGGAGTTACTTGGAAGACTTCTATAGGTTGCAAATCAAGGTTTTAGATTTGAAAATCAAATGGGAAGCATAAAGCAAAAATTGAAGAGTAGAATCAAAATTTGAAGCTTTCAAAAACCCTAACTAGATTGATATGCTAGTTATGGCATATGAGTCCCAGTTTAGGTCAATTTTCAAGTTTTTGCAATTTTAGAAACCCATTTGCTAGATTTTAGTTTTTGCAAAGAAACCTAGATCTAGGACTGATTTTCCCAGCCTAGCATATGAGTCCTAGTTAGCATTAAAGTAACTATTTTCATCATTTCAAAGCTCCATCCATTCATCTTTAGATTTCCAGTTGCACACATTTCATTTTACAACTTTATATTATATTTTCCATACTTTTTTGGGTCATTTAGTGAAAGATTGCATCATATTAGGGTTAAGCATTACATCTTGCATTGCATTTGTCTTTCCAAGTCCTAACTTGGTGGTGAACCCCTCATTAGTTTACAATAAGCCCCTAGGACAACCATATTGTAAGATTTCTTTCCCCTTTCTCCATTGGATGAGATCTCTAGGGTCATCCTTGAGTGAGTTTTGAGTTTTGTTGTTCTATCTCCCAAGTATATAATCCCCAAAAAAAATTTGTCCATTCAGAGACTAACGATAAAAGGATCAAATTTGGTGAAGATTCCCAAGGCAACCAAATTTAACAGTACTATAACGTGAGTAAAAATGTTATGTAATTTATAAACTATTAAAGTGCAATATTGCTAGAAATCAATAGATATAACATGTTATCTATCATAGCTCAACCATTATAAAGTGATTATACATTCAAATTTTAAGTTTCAAAACTTTGAAACCATGCACACAACAAACAAAACATGTTGAATATCAATTTTTATATATAAAAGTGTAAATTAATTATGTATGTACATTTACAAATTTGGCATATATGCCAACTTAAAACAATATATACAAAATGTGGCATATGCTATCTCATTTACTATATATACAATGTATATGTCAAATGGCTATGCCATGTCAAGAAAATCCTAATCTTGTGGTGGATCACCAAAATTTAGCCTCTTCGTGCGACCTAATGGATGATAAGATGCTTGCAAAAAAACAATTCAAACCACAAATTAGATTAATTAGCTCTCAATGGTAAATAACTTAGACTACTAAATAGAAACTTATATACTATTTTTATAGCTTTGAAAGTAACATCTAATCAGTATACTAAACTATAAATTAAAGTCAAATTCAATTCTTCATTACCTCAAGCCTTTTTCTTTGGATGATATATGTTTAACAAATGATGGCCCCTTAAGACACTCAAGATTCCTTCCATATTATCTCGGTCTTGGATCCACAGATATGGGTGGGGGCATACACTATAAGAAGAAAAATAAAAATAATAAAATTAATATATAATTTCTAACAAAAAAAAAAAAAACTAGATGTAGTAATAGAAAAAGTAAGCCTTTTTCTTGCATGATCTGATAATTGACATTAAAGCTAAACTAATGGAATCTTGGAGTGATGTTGTAATGTCTTGTACACATTCACATCATTTTAGGACCTTTATTTAACTAAAACATGCCTTAATTGGTCCTTTGCAA